>DF245209.1:1198-19714 GCA_000507305.1 Breviolum minutum Mf 1.05b.01 | reverse complement strand
GTAATTCCTTCCTTCTGGCATGCTGCTGCTGCATGAGACCAACCACTAAAGCCCCCTGCACAAACTTCGCCATAGGAAAAAACTTTGCTGTCATCAATCTGCAAAATTCCGACTGGCACCAAAATTGCCAATGCATGAGTGGAATCAAAATGAATGCACTCATCGTGAATGTCCCACAACAAATTGGCTGCACGAATTTCAGGTGCCGACTTCAAATTGGTCATCCAGATATCTCTATTGATCTTCAACTGTCCTTGTACATATTTGCACGTACAATCACATCGATGAGAAAACTTCATGAACATAGCAGGTATCAAGAATCCTCGCATCCACCACCACAAAATTGTCATGTTCAGAGATGAGATCACCAATTCCCAATTGAATTGCTCCCACTCCTTTCAAACAATGGCAGATATAGGATCGTTGACTATATTGCTTCAATGTATCATGAACTTCCTTTCGAATAGCAGGATATGATCTTTGTAACATGGCTCAACTAGCACCGAAGATCCATTCGGCAGCACCCCCACCACATGCCGGTTTGAACCTAGACGGCTTTTTTCACTGCTCAATTGGATGATGATTCCAAATCTTTACCAAAAAAACAAGTTGTTTCACCAAACGTCCATGAAAACATGTGTTTTTCTGGAGTTCCAGGTAGTCGTTTCAAGACCTGAAGCTTTCCAAAACCAGACATCCCAGGCCACCCTTCCAAAAACCTAAGGGTTGGCCCACCCGCAAATGCCAACCACCTCAAGGAAATTGGCCTTATCAACCATTTATAAATCTCTTACCCTCTGGTAAACTAACATAGCGATGGAAAACCACCATTTCTAATAGGAGATACATCTTGAAATGGTGGATTTCCCACATGTTAGTTTACCGGAGTGTAAATTTGTTTAAGATGGTTGGAAAAAAATAAACATATTACCCAAATACTGGGTGTAATGGTGATGAATCCATCCCATGGGTTCCGAATCAAAACCCGTAAGAAAATCCACCTCAAATAAATACAAGATCATCATGATCCCTTAACAAAATCCCTTAAAATTCCGGCGCCAAAAATGCAACTTGCCATCATAGGATTCTGAAAACGGCCGGATGGTGGTGGGTTTCTCCCTAAACTTCCCTAAAATTTCCTCAATCTTCCCTAAGGAATCCTTAACTGGTTGGTGGTTGAACCAGCCCATTTGAAAAATATTATATAGTCAAACTGGATCATTTCTCCAAGGATCGGGGTGAATATTAAAAATCTTTGAGTTGCCACCACCTAGATAAGTCCTGATCATAAGGCCTTACCAGTTACTAAGTATCCTGAACCTCTAAGTAAGGAATCCTTAAGGACTTCCCCAGTTACCCCACCCCCCTTTGCGGCCTCACACAAAGGCCGTGGGCACGCGCCGGAGGCTGCGGTACACGCTGGCGAAGAGATTCTCCAGACCTGCGGGGTCCGACAAAGGACGCGCCTTTGCTTGGAGGATCATCCCAGTTGCACCGCCCACCCCCGAAATCCTGGTTCTGAATAAATGACGGGATCCTTATTTCGTCTATGAAAGAATTGTGGGGATAAGTGGGTCATATAAACCCCTTTTATATCTATATATATATATATATAAAATCAACATGGATACCCAAAAAGATGGGCCTTGGAGGAAAACGTATTTCCAGCTTCAAACATGGCGTCATTTTGGGTATCTATGTTTGATTTAGTAGTAAGTGGTGATCCGATCGGCCCCCCATTTAAAGGGCATAATGTTAGGCCATTTGGTTTCGGGGTCCCACAACCCTAGCTAGGGGATGAAAACTAAACCATGGTTATTAACCACCTACTAAATGGAATAATCCTCCAAGTGGGGCAAAATATCCATTGAATTTATCCAATGTACAACCCCTGAAAAGTAACATGTTCCCTAAAAAAAGGGACTATTTTCAGTAGGGAATCGCATCTGAACCAACCATTTGAGAGGTTCAGGGGAGGATACAACTTAAAAAAAAAAAGGGATAGCCATCAGGTTCTGATAGCTACACAACCATTTTTGATGGCAATGTTTCCAAGTTGGATGATGAAAATCCAAAAATCTTCACGCATAGTTAGATTTAGTTGGATGTTTCACCAGTGCCATGAACACTTAAAAACTGCCTGGAAGACATAGGAACGTACCCTGTTTGTTCGGCAACTGGATGGTTGGCTTTTTGGGGCGGGGTTCAAGTTGATGGAAATGAACGTCACAACCTGTCCAGGGTGTAAATGTGATTTTTGTTCACCCCCTAAGATGTGTGAGGTAAATTCATGTCATGTCCCCCCATCTAAACCCTGTTCATTTCCAGGGGTATGATTCTTCACGTTCCAAAATCATCATTTTCCCTTCAATCTTGTTCCTCCCAAAAACTGAAAACGGCATTGCTGTAGATAAACAACCTATTTATGTCTTTAAAATCAAAAAAAAGAGGGGGAGACAAAAAAACTTCCTATCAACAGAGCTCATTATATGACACCAACCCAAACAATGCACGAATGTTCAAGGGAAAGCCCTTAAAAAATAAAAATACATGTGCATCCAAGTGTGATCCCCCCAAAATGGCTCTCATGGGTTATAAGTTATAACCCAATTGATCCCCTGGACAAAAATGAGTCCCTTTTTTCATGACCCCCTGATTTTCCAGCCACGAAGGCAAGTTTTAAGCCCCCCGGACCTTGATTGCTGTCGCCACTGCCATAGGACTGCGACCAGAACCTCCAGTGTGTCAGGTTGTTGGGAACATATGTTTCTAAGGTTGTTTCAACACACCTTTGGAACACACCCCTAAACCTTTACCAACAGGCTATCAAGGGATTCCTTTCATAATTGGCTAGGGGGATTGCCAGGGGTGTGCTCTATGGGTGTGTTGTAATTTTCCTGGAAGGTTTTTTACATCCAAGCTATGACCTTGGGTGTGAGGTCGCGGTCGCGGTCCCCATTAGAGTTCCATTCCACATCAACCACCCGGAATGCAAGGAGTCCTACTGTCGATGGTTCCTTGGAATGTATAAAACCTCGTAAATCATGAGATTTCAACGAACCAACCCTCAACTGGTGAGTTGATCCCGGATGTCTGGTTGTAAACTCAACAAGACCTACCTACCAAGCAGGGCAAGCAGGGCCTCCGGTCGTCCGTCCTTGCCCTCCGCCCGCCGTCCAACCAAGAGACACACAAAACTCCTCAAAGTCCACCTCTCCGTCGTGATTGGTATCCTGAGAGTTGTACACCCCTGAAGATTAACGGCTGGGTTCCATAATCATGGAGATGATGGTTCAGATCATTCTCCTTTCCAAATATTTGTAGGTGAACCAGCAGTTCATCTTCCAGGGTGTATCGTTGGGGTTTCTTCCCGTTGGCTTGATTTTTGTGGGAGTCGATTGGATCCTATGGCATGAAATAAAAGTTTGGATTTTTCCTATTAAATATTAGTCATCCCCCTAGGGCTTTTTTTGTTGGGGGGAACCTGGAATCACCTGAAAAAACAGTTTCAAAACGGATACCCTCCCCAAAACTAACATATAGCCCCCTGAAAATGGGTTATCCCAAAAGGATTTTTCATCTTCCAACCTTTGATTTTCAGGTTCAGGAAGTGTATTTTGGACTGCTCCCCGATCTATCATAGTCTGCGCCATCATCCCAAGCCCCTACAACCTTTAGTGCCTGGAATCATATGCTGTGGATTTCGGGATTCCCTTCCTCCGCAAAAAAAAGTTGGAAAAAGGTGCACCATTCAGTAGGTACCCTTCCGAACCAGCCAAGTCAGGGGCTTTAGTGGAAAAATGGGTGTATCTCCAATTACAGCAAAATTTTCCACTGAAACCCATCATCATGGAAGAAAAAGTAAGTCTTGGACCAACAAAAAATTGCAAACGCATCCAAGCATCAGCCATCAGGAAGAGATTGGCTACCTGAAAAGTCATGATGGATTTAGTGGCTTCAAATGGATGGACGCTAGACATGAACGAGACAACATCCCCACTTACGCAAAAATCCCCGCCGTGTCGCTAGTGAGTCAGTGGATAACGCTCGCTATAGGTTCATGTGGGACCCCCCAAACTAGTATTCCCATAGCTGTTAAAGCCTATAAAGATAATGTTCAAAACCCACCAACAAAGGAGCTATCCTCCCCGAAACTAACATTTTTGGCACCTGAAAATGGATGCTTGGAAGACAAGCCTTACATTTTTGGGTTTTGGCCTATTTGCTGGGGATATGTTTAAACTTCTAGGGAGTAATATGGCAAAGCTTTGGATGATGTTTTTTTCCCTCTTACCTTCCATTATACTGGCTGTTTAATAGGGATCCTTATAATGCTTCATCACAATCCCTATATAACTGGATAGTATCATTTCCTATATACCCTAACCAACCAGTGGTTTTTTATGGCTCAAATAATGATTGTCAAGTTCAAGCTGGGCCCAAAAAAAAGCTATGAGCAGGGGCCCATAACTCCACTTATAAGGGTGAAATAACCACAGGCAAACCCATCTATTTTCGGCCATTTATAGTATATAGGGTCAACTGCTCAATTTAACCCGGTTCCTTCCTTTCCATGAGTCATACTTCTGGTTCTTTAATAACGGGATCCTTATTATTTCATGGTTTATGAAATAATTGTGGGGATAACTGGGTAGTTTAAACCCCTTATATATACCCTAAAACTAACATGGATACCCAAAATGATGGGCCGGCTGGAAAAGGTGGACCTCCTTTTAAATATGGCCATTTTTGGATATCTATGTTAAATTTCTGGGGTGTAAACATCACATCCCTAAACTTGGATTTGTTTAGTTGGTGATTATTTCATCCCTTACCACCCTACTAATTGGCTTATAAAAAATAATCCTTACAACATTTCACTGGGTAGGTTTTCATCCCCTATAAACCCACAACATCCTGGGTAGGTCCGTTTTCATCCCCGAAAAAAAGAACAACAACCAGGTGCCCTTTTTTCAGCGCTCAATTCGGATGCCGCCCGAGCTCACCACCCACCACCCTTTTTGTGGACCAAGGAACACGATTGGGTTCCAGTTCCGTATCCTCCCTGCATAGGGAAAGGTGCCATGGTTTGGAGTGTTTTGTTTGTTTCACAAACTGTTTAGGCCATTTGGAGGGGGAACAGCCCTATCCTTAGGGGACTTACTACCTAACCATGGTTACTGGTTATTAACCACGTATCCAAGTCCTGGGATGATCCTCCAAGCAGGGGACTATTGATGTTTCCGAAGTCCTGTTTTTGACAACCCAGGAAGCAGGGAATCCAGAAAATATTTTGGATCATCCTAATGACCAGTCTATATGTGTACATGATGGGTAAACTTGAGCATAACTTCACCAAAAAAAAAATCAAATAATCCGGGATTTTTTATGGTGTTTTTTGGTAATTTTATAGATCCTTCGATTTAAAGTCAGATTGAAACGCTGTTTTTTGGCGCCATTTTTCGGGTACGCTCTTTATCGGATTTCTGAGGGATGAGACAGTATGAAGGTCTTCTGAACTAAGGATTCGTTCTTTAGAGAGGGAAGGGCTTTACAGTTCAAGTTCATGATGATGATGATGATGATGATGATGATGATGATGATGATGATGACGACGACGACAATGATGACAATGATGACAATGATGACGAGATGATGATGATGATGATGATGATGATGATGATGATGACGATGATGAAAAATATCCAGCAACAAAACTTCAAAAAGGCGCCGTTTTACTCAACGAACCTCAACAAAGCAACAAAATCAAACGAAGACACGTTCAGCCAGGCTTAGGATCAAGGGTCAAATAGCAGCTGCCATTTAGCAAATCCCCAGGTGAGCCACGAAAAAAAAACTTGTACTTTCCATTGTACTGGTTGTTTAATAGGAATCCTTATCATGTCTTATTATAATCCCCACGTAACCGGGTAGTATAATCCTCTATATACTATATACCCTAAACAACAATGGTTTTTTGTCATTGCTCAGGTAGATTGGAAAAGTTTGGCGGTTATGTTTGGTGATGATCGGATCAACTCATACCTGGTACCCCTAAGCCGCCAACCACTTTTTTTAAATGACAAAAAATTCAATTGGATGGGAATACACCAAACCTTTTCCGGGATGGAAAACGGCTGGAAATGACAGCACATCCATCCATCCATCCATGAAACAAATCTGCTTGGCTTTCCGGTTCCAGGTATGTGATAAAGTGTGGTACTCTACTGCTTTCACCACGCATTTTTGTGAACCTCCCAGCCCGGCACGAATGTATGTTTGTGAAGGAAAAGTTCATCCCCTTCCCATATCATCCATGGGATCAATAGTCAACTAATGGTTTTTGTTTGGTGGTTTTGGAGCCCAATGGTGTGGATTCCGATTGGATTCCCTTATGAAAGGGATTGTTACTTAGGGCTACGCCGATTCGAATCCCACCACCGGGCCCCAAACCACCAAGCCTTACCAAATAGGGATAAATAGGGTATATTTACCGATCCATGAACATACTGAACAAATCAACCAAATGTAGGTTTTAAATGGCGGTATCAAACCTAAGTTGAAAAATATGCTCTTCAAGATTGGATCCTTCCCCAAGTAAGGGTAGAAACAGAAATTTTGTCAAACCAAACCATGAATATATGAATATCATAAAACTAAACCTAAACCATGGATCCGTCAACAAAACAAACACTCTAACCTTTCTCCCATAATCATGGTTCAGTGGAAAATGGACCTAAATGAAAGGAAACTATATGATATTGGAGGGACCCATTTTCCACTTCCATTATTGGAGGAAAGGTATCAGAAATCCTTCAAAAATCCTCCAAAACCAAGGGACGGAAGTTTGAGAAGATCCTTCAAAATCTCCTGAAATTCATCAATCTCAATGGCACCTCAGCGGACAACTGGACGACTTCGTTTCAGATTTCCGTCACGTCACGTCCTTCCCGGTGGGATATTTAATCAAGTCGAACATGTCACGGAACAAAAACCACCCGTGCTTGTTTAAGTGATCGTGCTATTGGGGGTTACACATGAGTTATACATAGGTGTTTCTTGTTATGGTGACACAACATGACCAGTTTGGAAGCACTTGGAGTATGAGAATTCCATTTGCCAGTTCGAAATTCATATAGTACCTTTTGGACATGATCATGTTCAGCTTCCATTCATCAAAAATTGTTAGGTTATTGGAAATTAATCATCTTGGCATTGTCACAGCGTCATGAAATATGACACCAACAGAAACAATGCACAAATTTTCAGGGGAAATTGGAAAATCTCTCTAAAAATTGACCCATACATTTTAGCATCAACTTTGTTGTTTTCCCCAAAAAAAAGGCCTCATTTAATGATCCAAATCATGTATCATTTATAATGAAAGGTTGGGAAGTTGGGTTATAACGTGAAAAACAACCATTTAGGGCTCTTGTCAACCAACTAAAAAAATGGTTAAATTATTGTTCTGTTATAATAACCCATCAACTTACCAACTAGCAGCTAGCAACTACCATGAACCACCAAGTACGTACCCTCTGGAAAAATGGAGCACCAACTTCTTGGTCTTATTTCTTCAACCAACTTGGACCTGGTCCCTGAAACATCCATGAATTAAGCTCGTTGGAATTGGTGATGTCTAACGAGTCCAACCATTTCCCATTCGTAAAAGTTTGATTCATCATCATCATCATCATCCAACTGAAACGTTGCCATTAACAACATGAATCTGCATCAAATGCTTGCAAAAAGCAAAAAAAAATACTATCCCAAATGGTGGTGGTGGTTTGATAGCGAGGAAAACCCACAAATAGGTAAGTCACATCACCTTAAAAGAAACTGCTTGGTTTTAAGGGTACCTTAAAGCAGCGGTCAATGAGTCAATGATTGCAAATCCTCCCTAGTTGGTGCTTTCAACCCATCTGAAAAATATGCTCGTCAAAATGGGTTCATCTTGCCCAATTTTCGGGGTGAAAATTAAAAATATTTGAGTTGCCACCACCCAGATACTCCCGGAAATTCACCCCGTCAACCTTGATGATGTTCAACCTTTGTAAATCCTCCCCCCTGCATCAAAGGTACCGCTTCCATCAGTATCGAACTTGTCAAAGGCTTTGCGATAATCGTCCACGTCCACCACCTGGGGCAGCCCAGGGGTTGTTGTTGTACACTACGTACTACTGCTGTTGATGGCAAAAAAATCCCAAGGCCAACCACAAGAGGGATGTTTTCTTGAAAAACCCTATGGAAAAATGGGGAAATTTTTGTGAATATTGAGTGAGGTGCAGTCCGATTTCTTCCAACAATCAACAGTAGGGTGGAAAAATGGAAGTCAATGGAAGAATCCCCCAAAGCTACCCCCCCAAGATATAAGGCCCTAAAAAGGCCTTATTAAGGGAAACCAATGGTTAATAGTCCATTAATAAGGCCTTATTTATTGGAGGGGGTAGCTTTGGGGGGGGGGGTACCTTAGATTCTCATGATAACAGGGTTGTAGATTTGGCTTCTGAATCAAGCAAAGCCAAAAACCCTGGTGGTTTCACCACCAATTATTTAGATCCTGAAGTGGGTCTCATCTCTGCCGGCGGCAAATAGTGTCCGAAAATGTTTTTGGGGGACAATTTTCTGCAACCTTGCGACCCAAAACCAGGGTTTGCCGCAATAATCACCTGAAGTTTCACCCTAAAAAATACAGTAGATAAATAAAAAACTGAATAGATAAATAAATAAATAAATAATAGTAAATAAATAAATAATAAGAACCTGATGGCCATCCTTTTATAGATAGTTGTTTAAATGTGGTGACATATTTCCCAACTTTCGAACGATCGTTACTAACACTTCCATGGACACCCCAGAAACCGGACCTTCCATGTTGAGGACTGGAGGAAACATGGAAACATGGAAACGTGGACAGAATTCGGCTCCGTTGGTCTGCAACTTTCCAACAAAAAGAGAACACCTATGACATGATGGCTGAAATCCGGCGATCAACCAGTTGAGGTTGGTGGTTTAACCCGTTATTTACGGGGTTTTACACATCCCATGGTGGTGACAGATTAAAAAGGAGGTCCTTTTTTCAACACACCCGACTTTTTCAAATACCCCCGGTACCCAAAGATGAACGACATTAACGACATATCAACAAAACAGATACCATCCAAGACCAAAAGAAAATAACTTTCAGATTTGTTGGAGACCCTGAAGATGTGACATGAAGACGTCCCAGAAATGATTGTCATTTTGAGACTCGCTGAAAAACAGTTGTGCTTTCCAGTTGAGTTGTTTGTCAACAATTGTTCTTCCCTGATTTTAGGCCATTTACACCTCCCGAAAACTAACATGACAAGAGAAAAATCCAACCATTTGAAGAGATATCTTCCATTAAAAATACTCCATTTCCATGTAAACATCCAAACATTTGAAGATGTATCTCCCATTCAAAATCGCGATTTTGCAGCGATCGCCATGTTCGTTTTCTGGAGGGTAAGTGCCTCCAAGGTGGGTTTTTACATGTTTTTACGGCTATTTCCCAGGCCTCAAGACCCAACTTCTTGGCCAAACGTCGTGTGCGATGATCTTCCTGGACCATGGATGTGGCACACATGTTTGGAAAAGACCAACCAAGCATGGAGCCACGGAAAAAAAAACAACGGCCTTACTAACCCCCGAAAACTAAGATGGAACTTGAAAATGAAGCCCTGGAAGTTTGGAGATTCCTATGAAAAACCCATCATTTTTAGGTTTTATGATTTTATGTTAGTTCTCGGGGGGTGTACTTTCCGATGAGTCATCCTGGTTCTTCAATAAGGATCCTTATTTCATGGTTTATGAAAGAATCCCCATGCAGCTGTGTAGTATAAGTATAATCCCCTATATGCCCCAAACAACTAGGGCTCTTTTTCATTGTTCATTGAAGACCAACCAAGTGATCCTCCCTTCTTTTTTCAGGCCTGTCACAGCTTCCACAACACAACCAAGTGACACCCATTCCGATCATTTCCCCACATTTCAGGGTGAAAATACAAAAAAAATATTTGAGTTGCCACCACATACTAGTAGCTATCATGTTGCAAGGAAAACCTACTGAACCTTTTCTTTCACTGTTTTGTGATGTTGTGACTCACCGGACCTAAACCATTCACTTTTTCCACAAGTGCAACCTGTGAGGGCAACTTCCCAACTAACACACGGCTTCCTTGACTCACCAAGCACATCAAAAAAAAGATGTCTTGTTTCGAAACAAAAAAAACCAAACCAAACAAAAAAAATGGTGCTAGAAAGGAACAGCAAACACTTTTTTTGAGAAATTCCAACTCAGTTTAGTTAAATCAGTCAGTCAGTTCCTTTATTTGTCAGTGATTACTTTTTCCTGCAACTACTACAAGAAGTGCATCCCTTTTCAGCTCTTGCATCCCCCCAAAGTCTCCACCCCAACACCACCCCAAGACGGGAATCCTTGTTGGGTGTCAGTTCCTCCGAGAAGCTAAAGGCTGAGTACCAAATAAAAAACTCCCTCACATCCTCAGGTCCGATGAATGTAGGGTGAAAGCTTCTGAGCTTCTCAACCCACCTGCTTGGATGTCCCAGGAAGTTAGGATCAATGGATAGGATCAGTGGGTTATTTCACCTACCTATAAATGAGGTATATTGGGGTTATAACCCATTTACTAGCCATTTACTAACTTCCTGGGACATCCAAGTGGTAGCTTAGAGATCATGGTGAAAAATCACGCCTTCTTAAGGGAAAACCTATGGACAAGAGCCAGCCCGTAATAAGGCCGGCCTTAGTTCTGGGGGGGGTAGGTTGATCAGCCATAAAGACAACCAGTTTTCAATGGATGGATGGTGAACCTAGTCTTTACATGGGAAATGAACCAAACATCCATGAAGAATGGTTGTTTAGGGTTCCAGGTAGGTATCATATATATAGCTGGTATCCAAAAGCCAACTAGTTTTTTAATGGATGGAAATGGTGGTTTCCAACTATTTCCCAAGTAAAGGTTTGATTCATCATCCAATTGAAACAACCATTGAATAAATGGTTGGCTTTAGGGTACCAGGCAGCACATCACAAAAAAAATCTCTGGGGCGATTTTTTGCTTCAAAAAAATTTGGGGAAATGAAAAAAAATGAGGCTTCAAGATCTTCAAGCTTCTGATTGCAGCAAAAGGGGGTCCAGGATGGCTTTACAACAAAAATACTCTTCCTCCCACAATCATGGAAGTGGAAATGGGTCCCTCCAATAAAAGTTTCCTTTGATTTAGGGTAATTTTCCACTGAACCATGATTATGGGAGAAAGGGTACGGGGCTTTCAATGCCCATTGTTCCAATCTGGGCCGATAAAAAGACTCTCACAGTGTCCACGTGGGGATCTCGGCATGGAGATGTAGAGATTGTGGAAGCTTCTCCCAAAATCTTTACACGGAAAAAATGCACGAAAAAAAAGCGATAAAGTTTGTGGCATTCATTTTGTAAGAAGAAAACTTAACCGAATCAAGAATGTTCACCAACCTTTTCGCGTCAAAAGAAACATCTCAAATGTTGATTTCGAACCTGACAAAATATGCTCGTGAAAATGGGCCATCTTCCCCCAATGATTTTCAAGGCGAAAAATCCTGACAAAATCTTTGAGAAAATAACTGCGCAGTTTAAACGAAAAAGAGGTCTTTCGCCAGGTCCATGTTGGTATACCAACTCTTTGTCATGAATACAACTTACCAAAAAGCCCTTTCCATACTGTTGATGGTTCAGAAATCCTGTCTTCACCAGTTGAGGTTGGTAGTTTATCCCATTACTGTATTTACGAGGTTTTCTACATTCCAGGTGGTTGTTTGGGATTTCTGAACCATCAACAGTAGTGCGGTTTAAACATATTTGAACCGAATGTATGTCCTCTTAAAGCACATGACATTTCCATCTAACATATCTAACCTGGTTGGTGGCTCCAACCCATCTGAAAAAAATTAGACAAAATGGGAATCTTCCCCAGGTAGGGGTGAAAATAAAAAAAATATTTGAAACCACCGCCTGGTAACTGTTGCCTTCCCAAACAACACCTCCACAATAAAAAGACCTCAGAATCCTTTGCCCAAGACCTTGCCAAATGCCTGCCAATCTGTTCCCTAGCACAATAAGGTGCCCTCCAACGTGGATTTATCCCAAATGTTACAACTTACAAGTTGGTCTTAAGTACGTGGGGTATAGGGATGCAATACTGTTGATTAAAGAAATCCTGCACCAGTTGATGTAGTAGATATCCCATTATTTATAGGGTTTTCCCTAGGATGATTGGGATTTCATCCATCAACTGTATCACATTTACAACTAGGAAAGGACCCTTTATTGCACCAAACAAAGCACCACGCTAATCTCAGCAAGCGACGATGCTTTCAGCATTCAAGCGATTCAAACTTCGTGTGGCTGTCTCCACGAAATGTGGAGATAAGTCGGATAGGTTGTTCACCTGGAAAAATGGCAAGTTGAGATACGAAAAATACCCTTCTTATTTTCCATTGAATCCTGGTTGTTTCATAGGGGTCCTTGTAATGGTTTCCTATAATCCCAATAGAACTGGGTAGTATAAAACCCTAAACAACCATGGTTTTTTCATTGCTCAGTTCATGTTCAGCATACTACTTGGTGATGAAAATGGAAGTGATCGTCACTACCTGCTACCTAAAACAACCATTTGTTTAATGGATGTTTGGTGAAACACCGATTTTTCATGAACTGATTTAGAGTTCAACTGAAACAACCATTTGAAAGACTTACTAAATTTACTAAGTCGTTGCCAGCTACCATGAACCACCAAGCATCATACCCTCTGGAAAACCAATATAGAAGCACAAAATTGAGGCTTGGTTTAGATAATTTCCCTTCGTAATACTCGTAATACGTACAGCTGATTTTCAGGTTTCAGCTGTTAGTTTCTTAGGGGAGTAATTAGTATCATTTCTGGGCAAAGCTTATGTAAACTCCTACGAAACCTAAAAAGGCTGTTTCCACCCTACCTAAGAACTTAAGATGAATAGTAGCTTTCCAGTATGCCCTCACCGAAAAAACGTCCCATCCCATTATCATATCTTTCCACACACACTTCGTTCGCTCCAATCCCCACGGATTTTGGCTCCCAAACGTGCGTCACTTCCTGAGTTTTCCGTTTTGAGAAAACTCCATGGGCACGATTATGCGAAAGGGGTCCGGGGTTCAGTTTAAATGCAACATCTCGGGAATTTTGGGGCCTACTTGGTGGCACATGGTAGTTGGGTATAACCCTATTTAGGGGACTTATCAACCAACTTACAGGGGTAAATTATAGTTATAACCTAACTTACAATTAGTTACTAACTACCACGAGCCACCAAGCGATTTTGTCGCCCAAATGATATTTTTGCCACGCAACGGGCCCCATGATTCTTCCATGACTTTCTCCCGGAAGTCATTTGGAGCTTGGAGTTGGTAAACTGGTGTTGGATGGCAACCAGAAATCCGGTAAACTCACAAAAGTTGAGGTTGGTAGTTTATCCCATTATTTCAAAGGGACTTAGGGGGTTTCATTATGTTTTATTATACATCCAAGGTGGTTATTTGGGATTTCTGAAGCATCAACAGTATGTTTGAAACCCTGTATTTTGACCCTGAGGATTCCTGCTTTGGGCTGAGGTAATTTGTATCTGTTTCGCCCAGATGAGTGGCAAAGAAAACCCACCAGTGACATGAACCAATCTAAGAAAACCCCAACATACCTCTGGAGCATACCCCAGGCATCCCCAAACCCTCAAATGAAAGGAATTCCTTCATAAACAGATGGTTGAAGGTCTGGGGTATGTTCGAGGGGTATGTTGGAAAATTCTTTGAACCATGGCATACTGAGTGGTTTTTAAGTGAGCAGTGTTCAAAACCATTGCGACATTTCATTATACAAGTTGATTAATGCTGTTGATTGAAGAAATCCTGCACCAGTTGATGTAGTAGATATCCCAGTATTCATAGGGTTTTATGCATGCCAGGTGGTGCAGAATTTATTCCATCAACAGTAGGGATGCTTGTAGGTAGTATCTCATTCCCTTTCTTTAGCCCAAACTATATGCTTGTGATGTTCTCATAGTGAAAAAGGCTTTTAAAAAAAACATCTTAAAACAAATCCAAGACAAGCAGAGTGACGTGATCTCTCAGAATCTTGGTTGTAGGACCTCTGCCTTGACGCCAAGTGTCACAGAGCAGCGGCGGAACGTTGCTCGTCCGCAGGCGGCGTTGAAAGAGATCGGAACCTCATTGGGATGGACCCATGGAGGTTAGCAACATAATCCGATCAAATAGGTTGTATAAGTCTCGTTATTATAGGTAAGACAGGTAAGATACACAGATTGTACTGGGATGTACTGGTACTTAGTATGTAATTCCCCTTAATGGGGTGAAAAACAAAAACAACTTACTAACGATCGTTATGATCACTTCCAGCAGGACACCTTAGCAGGGTAGTTCTTCTGCGTAGAGGTTGACAGGTCTTTCATCAGCATCATAAGGAGCCCACCCTCTCAATGCCACCAAAACCCCAGGCAACAACCCAGGCTTATTACTATCTTATTATATAGGAGGATTCTTCCGGGACGATGGTTTATACGGCTTCACAACACTTAATGACTTCTATTAGACCTTTTTTTTGGGGGGGAGGTAGTTCTGACAGGAGTCTCAATTGTCCCATTTCCTTGCAAATTCAAACCTAAACTGGTCTTCTTATGGAAAATGAAATCACCTGAATTGCAAGCATTCCCCTAAAGTTTTGGCGGGTAGATCTTGGAAAAAGTGCGATTCCAGTGATGTTCATTCCCATTATATAGTATTCCTATTCCATCACCTCGGGTTAGTCTAAACTTGAAGAAATGTCATCAGAAACATCTGTACAGCATTTTTATGTTTGCTCCATACCTTAGGCCTGCTTAACTTTCAGTGATACCTTTACTTGAAAAAAAACAAGAGGACACCTTAAGATTTTCACATAAACACCTTGGCTTTCGCAGGTAAGTATAAATATGAACACTTACTACTCAAAAAAAAACTTGCATAGCAAACGGCAAAACTTAGGTCCCTTTAGCCGCTAAAGGTTTTTCACTTTTAGTAGGTTACATCTAAAATCTAAAACCCTTCGATCAACTCAAAGGGGGGCTGTTTTAGGTATATTTGGGTGTTTCCAAAAATAGTGGTACCCCAAAATGGATGGTGAAAATAATGGAAAAAGCCTATTTTTTAATGGATGATTTCGGGGGAAAACCCACTATTTTCGGAAACATCCATTTGGGGGTACCTCCTGAGTTGTGCGATTCGTGGGGTTCTTGGGGGGAATGCCGGCCTTCACCTCAACTACCTGCACCAGCCCGGCCCCCGGCCTTCACCATCAGAGTATCGCCCAAAGAGCTCCGCCGCCTGCGCTGCGAGCTCCGCTGGAATGCGTAGCTCATGAGCCAACCTCGTCTTGCGTTTTTGGTTCGGGACTTAGAGGTTCAGGATACTTAGTAACTGGTATGTAACTGGTTATATGTAGGTCTATAACCCTAGTTAGGGGACATATAATCCACTTATAGAGGTTATAACCCTGGTTACTATCCACGTATCCTAAGTATCCTGAACCTCTAAGGAAGATTTCCTTGCGGTTGTTTCAGTTGGATGATGGGATTTTTCAAGTCTTTTACGGATGGAAAAATGGGTTGGTTTGAAATCACCATTTCCTTCCATCCATTAGAAATTGGTTTGTTTAGTGTACCAGGTAGTTCGTAAGTTGGTTTAGTTCATCCCAAATTGGAGACCTTACACACATAAAAAACGATGATTTCAAACAAAATGGTTGGCTTTACACCCTGGAAGATTAACATGGAACATAATCATAGAGGTTTGGAAGATAATTTTCCTTTCTTTTCATGGGTGATGGCTGTATGTTCCAGCCGTTCATCTTCCAGGGTGTATATATAGAGTTCCAGGGCCGAGGTACTGAAAGAGTTGAGGTCCCTTTGCATTGGAACCACTCTGCGTTTTGGACTCGCTCATATCCAAACCTCCCGGCTGTGGATTCTCGTGAAGGGCGCATACCGGGCTTCAATGAAAACCGGGGCACCACGTAAGACGCAACAAAAATCAGGAAGGTACCCTCTGGTAGACTAACATAGCTATGGAATATCCCCAATTTTCAATAGGAAATACATCTTCAATGAGTCCATGTTCTAGCCAGCTATGTTAGTTTACCGGAGTGTATTGGAAAAATCAGCTGACTTTCTAAAATATGATCTATACCTGGAACCCCAAACAACCATTTATAAATGGATGTTTGGTGAAACAACCATTTTTTATGTAATGACTTGGAATCCTCCAGTTGAAACAACCATAAAAAAGTGGTTGTTTGGATTTCCAGGTAGTGATTGATGTTGTTAGCCTTTAACTTAGCTGCAGGTCCGGGCTTATTGGGTGAACCAACCAACCCATCCATATATGGGAAAATATGGTTGGTTGGACCCCTGTAACCACCCTGGACCAGCTGAGCCGAGCTGTTTCACTTTGACTCTTGTTGAAGATTGAAGCCATCATTGGGATACTTAGAGGTTCAGGATACTGGATGTAACTGGTTATATAATGTAGGTTTATAACCCTAGTTAGGGGACATATAACCTACTTATAGAGGTTATAACCCTGGTTACTATCCACTTACTAAGTATCCTGAACCTCCAAGTATTCTCCCCCCACCTTGGAGGATCGGGCCCCAGGACGGATGGGGATACGTGTCCTTAAAAACCCATGAGTTGATGGTTCGTTTTCGTCCCCTAACCAAGACCAAGACCCGTGGTTGTGGGACCCCTTCCAAATGGCCAAAATCCATGGGGATCTGACTCCAGAGGACTAATGTTGCAATAGGAGGTTGACCATATTGAAGATTCATATGGGTGTTTCCAAAAATAGGGGTACCCCAAAATAGATGGTTTATAAGTATAAGGGAAAACCCTATTAAACTGGATGATTTGGGTGTACCCCTATTTTTGGAAACATCCATATATTTCCTGTTGAAAAATGAACACTTTTTTTTCATTTGTCAAGTTTGCTTACCAAAGGGGATTTTTGGGCATCATCCATAGGCATCTTTGAATACGACAACAACGGCAACGACAACCAACAACCAACAACCTCAACAACCAACCACCAACAAGCAACAACTAACAACCTCAACAACCAACAACCTCAACAACCAACAACCTCAACAACCAACCACCAACAAGCTCTTGTGTCTTCCAATTCCGATTGTTTCAACGTTTTTCCCGCAACCTTCAATGGGCGGCAAGGCTTCCTAAGGCAACAGGGCAAGTCTCACGAAGAGTGGGTTGGATCATCCAAGTCATAAGCTTCCACTTGCAAAGGAAAATCATCAGTATCAAACTTTTTCTAGGTGGTGGTTGAACCACCCAGTTGGAAAAATACTATATATAGTCAAAGCTAGGAGTAAAAATCACAAAAACCACTTGAAACCACCGCCTCGTTTTTAGGCTCTTAGCCTTTTCTGGGTGACAATAATCAACCTTCAGTATCTACTGTATCTACATGCCTCATATTCTACTTGTGGCCTGACGGCCTAAGCCCTCAAGTTCCAAATATATATATATATATATGGGGGGTTCATAAAATGGTGGTACCCAACAACTATTGGTTTTCCTACTAAAAATGATTATTTTGGGGTGTTTTGGGGGTATCACCATTTCAGGAAACACCCATCTTACTTTTTCAAGCAAAAAAAACCTCCCGTTGAATGCTTCGAAGCCACACAGATGAGCAACATGTAATGACATTCCCCCATGAAATCCTGATTGGTTGATGACAATGACGGGATCCTTATTTCATGGCTCAGTAAAATCCCCATGTAGACTGGGTAGGGTTTTCATGCCCATTTTTCGAAGGCAAATTTCAACCAGGGTCAACTAACTGATCACTGCTCTCAAATGCTGACGAAGAGACTAACAAGGTCTTACCCAAAGTGTGCCTGCAATTGTACCAGTGATGGCACGGAAAGCAGCGATGTTTTGTACGAAACCAACGTGGCGTTTATTGCGAGACGCTTTACGGTGGTTCTTTCCTCTTTGTTTGGCAAAAATTTTGGGTAGCTACCTGGAATTTATACATGGCAACGTTTCAGTTGGATGATGAACCAAATTCGTACATGGGAAATGGTTGTTTAAACAAACATCCATTAAAACGTGGTTGTTTGGGGGGCAAGGTACTTGTGACCAAATCTGTCAGACTAAAATGGTAACCCTAATCTTGACGAATGGCTATGTAGGGTATAGGTTGGATCTACCCTCCAGTATAGGTTGATATGATTTGCAACACTGCATACCAAAGAGATCCTGGTTTCGTTTCTTGTTCCCCCATGGGATTTTCTATGTTTTTTGTTCAAGTCATCATCATCATCATCATCATCATCATCATCATCATCATCATCATCATCATCATCATCTTCATCATCTTCATCATCATCATCA
>DF245208.1:0-19698 GCA_000507305.1 Breviolum minutum Mf 1.05b.01 | reverse complement strand
ACTGAGATGTCGTTCGTATATCGGAAGTTTCTGAGCTAAACTTCCTTTGATGAAAATATAAAAGATCCAAAAGAATTCATTATCCATCCCGGCATGACCAAGAGTACCACTTTCTTGCGTTTTTTGTATTCCCGTGCATGCCTTTCTCTGCTTATTCCTTGAACCCCTGATGAACCCTGTATGTGTTTGATCTTCTTTAAGATTGTTTAGCAGCTTTACACACCAAAAACTGCATTCTGGCGCAATTCCACAGTCAAAAATGGGTGTCTCCTGTGATTGAGGTTCGGGCAGTTTTTTCTGGTTTCTGTTGTTGGCTGTTTTTTTGCTTAGCGCTTGCTTTGTGTGTGTTTTTAGTGAAGAGTCAACGGAGCGCAGTGTTCAACCAGTGTTCTTCAGTGTTCAAGGATGGCATTGTGCTCGTCTTTTGTTGTTGCGAATCATGCTGTCATGCTACTTTGTTTCATGATTGCACATTTATTCACTAGTAACTAGACACCGTCATGAGTCATGATCCTTTATGCAGCTGTCTCCGCGTGCGGCCAGGTCCATAATACAGCAGCTGCATCCCATTACTCGCTTGCAGAAAGCTGGAGTGAAGCGTCCAATCGAGGAGGAAATGCTTTCAAGGAAAAAAAACAAGTCCAAGTTCATGGTCTTTCGGAGACAACATGCGGAGGTGAATATCAGGTCGGAGTTGGGCGCTGTGTTCCTAATGTTTACATAGGTGGTGTTTAAAGTAAGTATGTAATATACAACCAGAGATGAACAAGTATTACTGTACCGTGTTCGAACTTATCACAATTCGACTTTAAGTGATGTCAAAAGTGCGTTTATATTATTCTTACAGTGTATGATGTTCACTTCAAAGTATCTTGAAAAGGTACAAGCGCGTGAAAGCAAGCGAATCGGACGTGAAGGAGGGTAGAAGCCTCAGAACAAAGATGTCAGATGAAATTGAATATGATTGAAATTCGCCTGATGAAAATGATATGAATATAGTGGCATGTGCAACATGTGTATGAACTTAGCATGAAGCATTAATTAAGATGAGCAATTAGAATGAGCAATGAATAGATCCCAACAAGAAACAATTGAATCATGCCCAAGCTGGCTCCCCAGTTGCAGCCTCTGTAAAGACTCCTGGCACAAAGTTTTGCTCTGCAGGCATTCCGCGCTTTGACCACGATCAGCCGCGCATGCCAGGATGGTGCTGAACTCGGCATGTAGAGAAAGGAAACTTGTGAAGACTTCATCAAAGTGTGAAACGTTGAAAAGCCTCTCGTCTAGCCCAGAAAGATTCATATCGAAAATCCTCCGTTTTTTGTTCTCAGGTATGCCACATTTGTGCCTTGTAGGCCCCCTCTGCCTTTGATTAAAGAATTTCAGACAGGTTGAAATGACAGGAAGCTATACACTTTTTAAAACCAGAAGCAAAATTCCAGGTTACGAGTATAACTGTTCGATGAGTTTGTAGCGCCGGCCACCCTACAGTTCTGGAAAAGCAGGGTTTTAGTTTGAAACCATCTGAAAAGAAAGTTCCTTAGGCCAAGGAATTCCACCCTAGAGGTGGTATGAAAATCCCAGTTCTCTCCTTTTTTAATAAGGGGAAAGATGTAGATAGCACGTCATGAGGTGTGACCGGATTCTGTGGCGCCGTGCTTCGGACGTGGAGGCCCGCATAAAGCTTCGGACAGACTGGCTAAGCTGACACGAGACTTTCTCGAATTAGGTTTATGGCCCGCTTATGAAGAGATATCACCTCGCTTGCGACATTTAGCATATTACCAAGACCCACTAACATACACCAACACGATGTCTTGGACTGGCAATCTGGGAATGACTTACGATTTTAGATATTTTTAGATTAGGCGGTCTTTTCTTCGGAGAAGCGTTTTGGACCTTCTCAGGTGAAGGTCCTTGACTACTGCTCAGTGGAGTTGATGACTTGGTCGACAGAAAGTTGAGAAAACTTCCAGTTTTCAGAAAGTTCAATCAAAGCCATTTTGAATCTACTTCAATCTACTTCCTTTATTGGCGCCTGGACATTTTGTGCCCAAGGTCTGCAGATTACTCAGACCATCGGCCTGTTTGCGCTGTGGGGTGCCTAGCAGAAACAATCTCAAACTACGGTGGATTTTTTGGCTCCCGCAAAAAGAGAGATGTTGTTCCAGTGAAATGAGGAGACATTGCAGCACCTGTTTGAATTGTCTCAGGTTTTGCAAGTGCAGCGCAGAGGATAATCGCTTGGAAAAGAAGCTGAGTGTGAATAGTGAATAGTTTCTTCCCATGACTGAAGGATGATTCAGTATGATTCAGTCTTTGTGTTTTTCTATTGCCGGAGTTCATGGCAACTTAGCATTCTGTTTACATATCCTGGCTGGATTCAACCTATACCAAGACCATAGGTATTAAATTTCACACTATTCAACTCATCATTCATTTATTATACATGTGGCATTCTGTAGGTTCAATTTGTTCTGTGCTGTTTTTGGCTCAGCTTCAGCGGTTCCGGAAAGTCTCAAGCCAATTTGTCGCCCCTCCAAGAGGCGTTGTGCCGTCGCAAATACCGGTTCGTTCGAAATCCAAAGCACAAAGGATATTATGTTGAAAAAATGAAACATGTTAAAACATATTTTTTTTGGCCAACCTCAGGCTTTTCGGCTGCCTGTACATGCAGCTTGACTTTAAGGCTCGGGTGTGTGTGGTGTGCTATTTGGGTCTTCTTAGGTTATCTTAGGTTCTTCCGAGTTACCGTTGGCCTCTATGGTCTCACTCTTGGTACTGCGTGGCTACAGGCAAAATGAAAGATGGGAAAAGGGACGCGAAACAAGGCGCCCTCGTTCAGGTCTTAGCTTTGACAGGGATGTGAGCAGGAAAACGATAGCAAGCATATTCTGAAGTCTGTCGAAAGTTGATGAAAGTTGTGGAAACCATGACTTGTTGGCCTTCTCTACGTTGAAGAGCCAACAGGAATGTTCCACTAGCCTCAATTTATCTCAATTTAATCTGATTTTCAATCCTTTTCGTAAGAAACTGCAAAATGAGCAACGAGGTGCCGTTGGACAAGAATGGGCAGCCCGTGGAGGGGTCAGCCAATGGGCGGGAAGGGGGCCTGCATACATCACTACATTCAGCTGTCCCAGAGAGCATTGCAATCAGCTTGCAAGAGAAAGCAAGAACCATCGTACGGTTTGATCAGAAAACTTCCTCTGGCAACTAGCGTTTCAAAATAAGCTGCACCGTATGTTCAGAAGTGTCCAGAATGTTTTTGTAGATTGTAATTCGACTGGAACGTTTCAGATCATATTCAATGTGTGCAATGCCATCCATGTCCTTGGTCAGTGCGGTGCGGTTCAACACGAGTTTGCACAGGGATGATGAAGTTAGCAGCATCGAGACTCCGGGTGCGAAGAGAGAAAGGATAAGAAGTTCAACACTCGGTTTTTTTTAGCAATCTTTGATGCTGTCAATTCTTGATATTTCTATCCATTTTCTAGTATCAGATATATTCAGATATCAGGTCATTTTTTTTGTATCAATTTGTTTGTCTCCCACGAAGTTTCGGAACTTTGATAGCAGCGGAGCCGGTGCAAGGTGACAATATCAAGCTCTGTCTTGTTCTCAGCCCTAAGTCTCCAACCACCCAGATTCCTTGATCAGAAAAAATCCTTCTAGGTCAAGACCTCCAGGACAGTAGGATTTTACTTACTCTCATTTGATAGAGGATTTGGAATCAATGGAGGTACTATGCCATTGAAGAAAGTGTGATAAGCTGTATTGTAATCTTGAAGGTCAATGGCCAGCAATCTTACGCCAGTAATGTGTGAGTTGGATGTATTTAGCATTATTAAGACTACAACACACTGGTGTTGGCAAGAATGTGCTTCTCAGGTGGGTCTATCACGGAGTTTTTCCTCTTCCTTTTGACATTCTCTTTGGCGATGCTGGTCAATCAGCATTGGACCAAGCATTCTAAGGGCAAGTTTTGGTGATTGGCAGCACATGTCCATTGGTTTCATTGATGGCCTCAACCTTAGTGGTGAGTTGGTGAGATTGGCTGCCTCAGGTCTGTCGCAACCTCGCGGCTGAGTGATCACATCCGCACGGTGTCCTGTCTCAATTTTTGTCATTCAAGGGAACATTCCAGCTGTTTTTGGATTGAGAAAAGACAACCTGCAGGCTTTGAGAAGCTTTGTACAGATGTCTTGAGAATTTGAGAATCACATCCTAGATTTTTTGCATGCTGCTTTTACAAGAATTCTTGGTGCATGCTGATGTTAATGAAGTAATTATCGCATCCCCTGCTGCCAGAAGCTGAATCCAACGGTTCATCCCATCACAAGAATCACGGACGTGAACACGCTGTATGACTACCTCGAAGAGGCGACTGAAACATAGCAGAACTGCTCAATGACGAATGAAGTTTCTTCTTGGTGTTTACCAATGTTTGGTACAAGTACCGTAAAAGACTGCAACCTTTGTGCGAAAAATTGTGAAGCACTGCTGATTCAGTTGGTTGCAATCTAAGCAAGAGACAAGCAGCCAGGTGTTCGTTCCAGCGATTTACAAGAATTCCACTGACATCCAATTAGCAGAAAGCATCTCTCCGCTTGCACCTCAGAGAATCCAACGGTGCTCCGGTCTTTGGGTTCAACGGTAGGAAGAATGATGGAGAAAGAGCAACATTAGCACCTCAGTTTCCTCCATGATGCAAACCATGTAGAATCATATACAGTTTTTGCACAGAAGATGTGGGCAGACACTGCTGTGCTTCTTCCTGAATATTGGACAAAGGCACTTGAGACCCATTGACATCGCCAACCGATTACTTGGGACTGTGCGATTGCGACAGGTGCGCAGGGGTTCTGAAATGCTGCGAATGGTATCACAATTGAAGTCCACGGGATCCTCATGGCCTTGCAACAGACATCTGACTGCAGTTGTGGAGTGTGCCAACTGGGCCTTAGGTGCGAGTGGACCTGAAAGAAAACTGCCAGGCCATTGCTTTTTGCTTTGAAGTAGCTCTGAAAGTTGGAAAGCCTTTGTAGAACCCAACATTTAGAAGCACAATTTTTTCACGGCGTTGCATCGCCAGGTGCTGCCACTTTTTGAAAGGTACACAGCTGGTCACTCAAGCAACTCAAGAAAGCTATGCTGCTATGCCTCTGACCCTGCCCAGACAGACATGTGCCTGAGGTTTCCTGCTATCCGAACTATTCACCAGGCAGAATCGTGAAAATCTGAAAATCCAGATTCCAAATTCGCAGCCAACCATTGAAGCAAGAGGTAGGACTCAAGGGAATCGGCATTTTATCTTTATTTGATTCTTCTTATTCTTGAATGGTTTTTCATACAAGCCTGGCCTGAGTGACTCGGAGGCTCTAAGGACCTGATTGTGGGAGAGTGAACGATCGAATATCCTGCAATCATAGGAAATTGCATTTACTTGCTCAATGTTATGAATGAAACGAAACCTGCGAGTCATAACGGATCTCTGCAGGCACTGCCAGCAAGGTGGCCTTTGGACCGCAGCAAAGGCCAATGGGGAGGGCACTTTAGGATTCGTTTCATGAAAATGATGGCCATCAAAGACCCTCGTTATATACAAAAGGATACGCTGCTTGTGCATGACAATGCCAGTGTTGTGGAATTGCAAAGGGCCTTCACCTTGACGTTGATCAGGTTCACCCATTCCGCAGATGCTAACGGCATTGGTTATGAGGGATCGTTGGGTGCGTGCGCCATGGGCAGTGCGGACGCAAATCGTACCTTATCAATTTCGACTGTCGACGTGTTGATATTGAATATGGAATGCGATGCTTCATATGTTGAATACTACTAATTACAGTGAAGAGTAGTGAAGAATGCTTTGCTCGTTTCGTATTGTTCTACCACTCTATTTTTGATACTGTCAGGGCCATCAACACCTCGTTCAATGCCCTATTGCCATACCGCATGAAACACCCATGTTTTCCTGTCACTACATCTTCAGTGGAAAGTATCAGTATAAGGATGTATAAGGTTGATTGAAATCTAGTAGGAATCAAGTCATAGGCCAAGGAAGCATTGGCCGGAGCCGCTCCTTTGATCGTTTCAGATTGGTTCACCTGATTCTTTTAGAGCTTAGTCGAGTGTGGTCGTACATTGGGTTGCCAGGTACGGGCCAGATGGCTTTATGCAACTCTTGGCTTCCAATGGCACTTTGGCATCCCAGCAAATTCAGCAGCTGCGAACCGATGCCCGGCCCTTGGTTTCATCAAGCAGGCTTAGCCAACAAACATTGGGATTCATCCTGCCTTTGTTTGCATTCTTGATCCCTCAGGGCTTCTTAGATGCCGCCACCCGGGCCTTCTTTGCAGAGTTCAATATTTGGAACTCCAATGTTGGTTTGTGCGCCTGCAGATGTAATACAATGCGCTTCGGTGTCAAGGGCCTGTGAAGCATTTTTTTTAGAAAGTTGAGTGATTTCGTGATTTGGCTGCAGTGGGAGGTACGCTGTTGTGAACTTTGCAGTTGAGTTCGGAGCTAGTGGTGGAACTGCTCAAGAGGACACTCCGAAGGGAGATCGAACCGGTTTGAGTCTGACATCATTTGACAATCGCTAAAGTACCTATGGCAACACCTACTAGTACAAACGCTTCTTGTAAAGGAGCAACTTTGAATGCGATGTTTTTTGTTCTGTTTTGTATTGTTTTGTTAGTTTTTACTTCCCACCTTCTGCAGATTGAAATTACGACCATGACGGAGCGGGTGCTTGCCAGATCCTCAAAATGCCAACTTGTCGCATGTCACTCACAGGCCAGCGATATTGTCTCAAGATCACTCTTCATCCGTTTTCATATTCTTTATCAAGCCGAAATTGCTGGATCAACTTGGTCGTGGGCTGTACGGCTGTACGAATATAGAGTCGACATGCTGAGTGACAGTCAAGCATACGAGTCGAGTGTCCTTTTTTCGCTCCTTGCAAGCTGAACATGGCTAATTGCCAAGTATGCTAAGACTGTGGGTGGCTTGGGCACTGTTGTGGATTGGTAGGGGGCCAAGAAAGGTTTCCTGCAAAGTGTCCTGTTTTGATCTATTTTATTATGTTGATCTGTTTTGAAAGTTGAGATGATATAAGTTTAATATACTTTAACGGTTTTAAATGCATTGTCCGCATGTGTGGTTTGCCCTTTGAGGTTTGCATTCGTGCTCCTGATCCTTGTCATGGTCTTTGTTGTTCAATTCATCATAGAGGCACGCCATGGCACGCCATTATGTTGTCATGTGTTGTCCATGTGCACTAATATACTGGTACAAAAGGGTCAGAATCACTAGTATCACAAGCCATACGTGCAGGCATACCTCCCAGATCTCTGGTGCTAGCTAGCGCATCTATCACAATCTCAACCACTCTTTCCTCAACTTGATCACACCAATTTCATCCTATTTTGCAGTTGCGCGGCCCAGAATTTCAGGAGTTGCAGGAACTCTATCAGAGTTGGCGGACATACTTTTTCGTTCGCAGCTGAGCCAAGGCAAAGAAACTTGCAACGTAATAGGGGACAGTGTAGAACACCCGTAGCGCCAAGGATAAGGGAGTGACTATATATAGCATGATTCTCCACCTTGACCTATATGAATTGTACACGAGAGAATTTACACGAATTTATCGTGCATTCACAGTCGTGTGGAACTATGGCACGCATCCGGGCGTGTTGTCATGAATTCTCGGAAATCTGAGGATGCCTGGAACCTTCTGGATTGGGTTGGGTCCTTGATCTCGATATTTGGAGATGCAGATGACAATTCGGCAGTTTAGTAAGCTATTCCTGGTGAAGATTCATTGAAATGCAATGAGGCAAATATGATCCTGCTCCTCATTGGTTTTACAATGCGAATGCTCCTCTTCTCAGATGTCATCCCTGCCTGTTGCGCGGACCACACTACATTTACTGAAGATTTGAACTCACATGATTCGAATCACTTGGACTCAACTGAGATCAATATTGATATGTACTCGTACATGACAGATCATGATAGCGTTGTATTTTGTGGTACTAGTATCTTCTACACAAATTGTTTTAGCTCTACAGTCTATCCATCCTGATGAGATCTCATGACTCTGACATGTTTGGACATGTTTGGTTTATCTCCGTCCAGTGAAATTGCTGCAAGCCTCAATCATGTTTGGTCACTTGCGATGCCAGGCTGCAAATGCAAATGTGGGTATTGAGCAGCTGACAAACAAGGAGCAAACTGCGGCGATCAGCGAACATCGGGGTGTTGCAAGTTGCAACTGAAACTGCAACATTTCTTTGATAACAGGAATCTTTCCAGAACATTTCCGCACTGGCCAGCGCGGCCACAACTGCCTGAAGCTTGTGATTGGAGCTATATCTTTGCTTGAAATACACAAAAAATATCAAAAAATCAAAGACAGCTGCAACTTCCTCTGCTGTTCTTGTTGAGCTTTTGAGGTTCGAGTTCTGAATGCGTTCAATTGTGTCGGGAGCTCGTCTCCCCTCATACAGCTAGCATTCTGTGCACTTAGACCCTTCTCTTGTGGCTCATGTGACGGCCATTCTACTCCTCTTTTTTAATCGTTTTGCTGTAAGGTTCTGCTTTGGGGCAAGGTGACAAAGTATTTGCGCCACCTGCCACTGGTGAAGGTTGGGCCTTCCCAGCTCGAGTTTTCTCTTTAGAAATATTGGGGAGTCATCATCGAAGCATGATTCCCTCTGAAATTCATTAAATTGCTTCTTTCACAGGGGCAGAGGTTGGGGGGCGGGGGGCAAACCGTGCACGAGTCAATCAGAATGCTTCGGAAGGAGGGCGTGCCGGGAACGTATCGTCATCATCATCATCATCATCATCATCATCATCATCATCATCAGCTACTCCCCTTACTCCAGCTTTTCTTTCACCTGTTTCAGTCAAGTTGTGATATCACAGCCAGCTGCAGGGCTTGATCCGCACTGTGTGGGATGCCTTTGATTTGTCCTGAACTCGGGTCCAATAGTCTCATAGTTTTAAGTTATATCATTATCATAGTTATTCCTTTCTGTCGTAAGAGGCTTCAAAGGATTGCTTTCTTTTCAATGGACCATGCTCTTTGGTCAATGAGGTTTTTGCCGTTCCTCATTATGTTCTGCGTCGGGATGGTTGGCTTTGTGATGGCCTTCAATGTAGGCGGAGACTGTGCCAAGCAATTGACACCAAGTTTTGTGAGCTGCAATTCAAACTGCAAAACGATGGTGCAATGGTGAAGCTTTGATTGTGCCTAATACCGCAAGAATCTGGGATTCACACGAGCACAGACAAATGCTCCAACTAGTCCCATCGTACTTGCAGTTTCCCAAATTTACCTCCCACCCGGTTGAATGGGGTGCCACAAGATGTTGCGCCCTGCCATCTGGTGAAAATTTCACCAATCCTGTTTTCGTCTTTCGTCACAAGGAAAGCACTTCCGAATGAAAGAAAACCACACGAGATCACCCATCAAAATGCTAAAAAAAACCGCTCACCCTGGAGGCTTCGGCGACAAAGTGTCGGAGCTCCGAAACTTTTCGGAATCAGCTGTATATTTGTTTGGGCCCAAGAGACAGTTCAAAAGCAACTGGGGAATGTTTGACCTCTTTGACTCTGTTCCATTTCTGTCAAAAATACAAGTATGGAAATTGCGTGTGTACAGGTGTTTGATTGCATTTGTATGGATCTTTTTGGGTAGATGGTATTGCGCCATATTCCGCCCATTCCCGCATCTTTGTGCTAGCTGCTTTGTCACTTCAGTTCTGATTTTTGAATAGAAATAGCTAAATAGCTGATGTTTGAAATTTTGGACAAGTGACCGCACAAACTTGCACATACTAGTATCAAAATGAGTGAGTATCAATCTATTATGATTATGATCTATTATGTATATATACACCAAAATCACGGTTCGAGATTTGTAAACCTGGCAACTTCATGCAGGGCGCAGGGGGCCAGGGGGTGCAGCGTGTACGGCCAAGGTGCAGAGCTTTCTTGAAAGACGTCCAGCTGATGCCAGTGTCACAAACTCAGTTGAAAAATGCAAACTGACAGGAGAAAATTTATTGCCATATGATGAAAATGAATAAATGCTTGCTTGTTACTTGTCCCTTCTCATGTTCCTGTTTACGAAGCCTTGGTTCCTTTTGATCTCTGTTTTCTTTGATCATGCTGAAGCTCCTGTGACAATTGTGACAGTGTTCGATTTTGCTGATTTTTGCTGCCTTTTGAATCTTGGCTTCAATGTTCAGCTGGCAGGTATGACATCACCCCACTCTTCGGGGCAGGTTTGATCCTCCTTTTCTACTTGAATATGATAGCTGTCCGGGACTTGGGAGGGGTGGTGCGCCTTAAATGTTTTTTCGCAACATATGCACTGGATATAGGCTAGACCTCTATCCAATCACAACTTTGGCTGTTGCATGTTTGCCATGTTTGCACTTCAATGCTTTCATTGTCACTCTGTCTCTAGCTTGCATCATGGAAACTATGACAAAGACCAGCAGACCAAATTGGCGGATAGTGTGTCAGATCATGAAAGTACTCTTTGAATCAGAGTTGCTGGGAAGATACTGCATGAACAATGTGTTGCATCACCTTGCTATTTCATCAGGGAAAAAATGAACATGCATATCAATCAGCCCACTGCTCTATCGACAACAACACAGCATTTGATCACTCTTCCCGCTGCCCTGAAAGCCCATGGGCAATTTGCAATTTTCAGCCAACCTCAGTGCTTCGTTAGTCCAATCTTCGTGCTGCTTGGCTCACACACTTTGCCAAGCAATCGCAGAGCAATGATTTGCTTCTCGTTGGTTTGGCGTCAGCTAGTGTTCTTTCATGTTCTTTCTTTGTCAGACTCTTATACTATATACTGTACTTCAAATGTTGCTGCAACTGCATGGCTTTTCTATTCCAGGAAGCTGCAAGTTGAGGTTGATGGAGCATTTGGCCCCTGACGTGCTTGTGGAGATCCTTTCCTACATCACACACAATTCTCGAGGCTTGTCCTCCTTTGGTTCCTCAGAGTAATCATTTAAGAAAGTCATTGTTTTACGCAAAAGGCAATTGAACTACACTGATGGCTGGAATGCTGACACTCAGGTGCTCTTTGCCAAAAGGTGAATGGCACGCTGAACGAGGAGAGTGCTTGGCAACACCTGTGCCGGAAGTACCTTTGGCTAAACTTAATGCTTTTTTTTTTTTCGTTTGTTTTTCCTGATCCATTGTTGAAGTCTACCGCACAGGTTTTAGAAGGTCGGATGCAGCACCTGCAGGTACTGGCATTCCACTGATGCACGCCTGAAAGACTGGCCTGTGCTCTCTCCAAGAGGCTCTGAATCATTCCTGTGCATGATGTCACAACACTGTCCTTTCACTTGAAGGTTTGACCTGTTGCGGTAGGTGTCATCCAAATCTTATTCTTGTTTGCCACGACAAAATTGGAATGACTTGCTGAAGCGTTCAGGTGCTTCAAAAGGAAATCCCACTCACTATCTTTACCCACAATATGGACCCTGACGAGGTCTTTACCGAGCATTAGAGCAATGGATGCCTATGGAGGGTGCTGCTTCAGATTTTCAGAGTTTACTTCATGACTGCAACTGTTGGAAAGACAAATATGTGTAGTGATATGCTGCTGCACCTGCCACATGTGGTGCCTTTTTCAGCTTCTCTTCCCGTCCTTTAGATTTGCTGGGTTCCCCTGAATTCGTGTCAGGTTTCTACGTTCTAACTACAGCCTTTCCATGGGGCTTACTGGCCTTGTTGCGTTGCTCGGATAATGAAGCAAATATGTCCACCTTGTCTGGAAGCATTGACCGAGAGCATTCACCATGTTACTGATGTTACTGGTACAGAGTTTACGGCTTGGTGCCTTACAGGTATTCACAATGGACAGCTTTGCGCACGACTGGTGCGCTTTCTTCCAGACCAGCAAACAGACAATTTTTTAGAGATCGAGGTTCCAATGTTTGAGGCCGGATGGTCCACAAAGGGAGTGGGGAGAAATGGCCTCAGACATGTTGGGATTTGTTGGATCTATGGTTTCTTTGTCCAGAGTTGTTTGGAATACTGGATTGATATGGATTTCTTATGATTCCTATTATGGATTCCAGCAACAGAGTTGCTTGTTGCATAATAGTGACCTTTTCACTCTGTAAGACGCATAGAAATGTCATGTTCAAGGTCAGCATTTGCGAAGAAAAGGGCAACATCAGGCTCGATGAAGAGATGGGTGGGCCAAAATCCATGACACATGCGGGGCGGCCTGGTAACTAGTATCAGACTTCGGAAGTAAGCGGCAAGGTACATTTGGGAAGATTACTGGAGGTCTGAATCATGTTTGATCACACAGCATCGCCTTGGCTTTCGGCCACAGCTCAAAATTCGGGTATGAAAGGGACAGCAAAAGTGGTTGAAAAATTACCTAGGATTGGTGCTCGTACCAATACTGTAGCTTTGAGCCATCGTAGCACGGCTCGGTGGCTGGTCAGGAGTAGCATTAGCGCCCCGTGGTTGCAGCCCAATGTAACAGCAACGCTGGCGCCTGTGGAATCTTCGGAGCTTGTTGCTTTCACAGAGGATTGCGCTGAGACAATTCTTGATATACTTTGACTAAGTCCGACTATTTGCCGGCTAGCAACATCTAGGAACCGAATGTAAACGAAGCATGGCAAAGTGAGAGAGCCGGCAAACCATGTGAAGATACGTCAAAGCACGTACATAATAATTGCAGCCGAGTCGTTGACAATGAATTCCAACGCCAGGAGGCTGGATTGTTCATGAGCCGCAAGATCGGAGAGGTGGGTCTCTTTCGACCACGTCGTGCCTTTCGATTAGAGGTGCCACAGCGGTTGCCAAAGTTGGAGCTCTGTGTCGTGCGCCAAAGGTGTTGCAATGCACTATTGTATATTCTAAGATATTCTAAGTATATTCAAATACATTCACATACGGTTACGTGAATTTTGCATCTACTTTCACGTTGTATAGTGTTTATGTACAGGCGGTTTAGGCGGGATCGGGATCAGATCATCAGGTAGCGATAGGTAGGCATTGAAAGTATTATGCAGTATCATTGTACAAACAACTGGCTTTGTCATTTTATATAGTTTCTTCCCTCTCGGCACCGGACCGCAGGTTGGAGAAGAGCCTGGACAGCCGGCAACAAGCCCTGCAAAACCAGCTACAACAGAAGGACTGAAATTTGGATGATTGTCAATAATGTCGATATAACGTCAACAATTTCAACAGCCCAATATTGACTTTCGCTGCTTTCGCTTCTCATTGACAGGAAAATTTGGCTATCCATATGGCCTCCAAGACTATTTGGATTCAGACAGTGAGGGGGAGCACGTCAAGGAGACGAGGGAATCACCTGTGGTGAGCAGCGTGTCGTGAATTTTTGTCACATGCTTAGACAACACGCTGATGGTTGACACAACTCTTCGGTGTATGGTGCATGCGGATGAGAGGAGCTGTTGTATGGTTCTGTGCTCAGCGTCTTGGCGAACTCGAACATTCCTGTTCATGTTCTCATGTATGCCGCTGTTTGCCCTTGTAAATTCTTGTAAACGATAAAAGATAGAGTAAACTCAGTCATCAGAGTTTGGTTTGCACTTCTACGCATCGTCAGTGGAGCTGGCGTTTCCGTTTTTGATGTTGTGGACCAAGGTGAGAATTGGTCACCTGGACGATTGAGCAAGACCGAAGATGAGCTGAAAGAACGCACCAGCTCCATGCTGCGAGAAATGCTGGGCTCCAGCAGGTTCGCAGTGAAGTTGTGATGCTTTGCAACAGACGCCCTAAAAGACAGACTGTTCAATGGATAGCATCAATTAGGACAAAGACTGCTGTGTCACTGTCTCTTATTTGACTCTAAGTTTGATTTTGCCAAGTCAAGATGTCATTTGCCAAAACAATGCGCAATTTACTTGGCTTTGGAGACTCGAATATATTCAAACTGCCTGATTGCAACAGAAATTCTGCCAGTCCTCAGGTCGCGAATCCCTTGCGACCTGGCGCTCATCCGAAGTCCCGACGAGTTGCTTTTCCAAAGATCGAAAAGTTACATATGCTGTATTACCGTCTATATATCTGTATATTGATAGAACAATTATAGATGAATAGTATGAAAATTCACTTTTGAACATTTGTTCACTTTGTTTCAGCCTCAGGTTCATGCCAGCAGATCCATTTGTGCCACGCTTGCGTCCTGGTCTATATGCCGGAGATTATGGCCATGGTTTTTATGGTACTTTGCTTGATTTGGAGGAATGGAGGAATTCTTCGGGGCCTTTGGGATACAAAGCAGTCAGTTCTTTGGCCAACTGCACTTGTTCTTTTGAAGTCCTGTCCCTGATGTCAAGGCCAATTTCGAGTAGAAGTCCTACTCTTGGACTATGTGTCCTTGACACCTGAAGAGATAAAGGCTGAAGTTCAGGAGGGACATTGCATCATGCATTTCTTGTTGCAAAAACTCTGGAACTTTGATCAGGCCGTGATCTCAAGTTTCACATATTTTCAGAAAGACGGCATGGATGATAATGTAGGCTTGGCCTTTTGAAGTGACGCAGGAACCAACACGTCTCTTTGGTCGACCCAGAGGTGGTCATCTTCCACCCGGACAACTGCGGCAGTTGGCTGAGCTGAATCAAACGCCTTTTGTCTATATAAAGTCTCTTGATATTTTTCCCCATTTATTTCTCGGTCCGTCCTGGTTTAACCTTTCTTGTTCACTGACACCATGAGCATATCTAAGGTTATGAATTCTTGAATTCAAGCGTAGAAGTTGGCTGATTTGATATGTCTTGCTATGTGGACCATTTACCCGCAGTAGTCCATGGCATTTTGAGTGTTGACATCCAAGGATCACCTTCATGCGAGTGGTGAAACAATGTGGCGAAACTTGGTTTAGCTTGGGGTTGTCGCTTCAAGACACTATGAAGTGACCTGAACATATTTACAATTATTTACATACTTGGAAAAAACTTGAGAGAAAGAGTTTGAATAAACGATTACAAAAGCTAGGATCGGAATTGTGACAGACTATGCATAAAATGATGTAGAGTCTTTGAGCAAGTGACCTCAGCAAAACGTGTGAAGGACCTCCATGTCCCGATGGGTGCGACCACCTTCGTTGCTGTTTGTGCACCGGATGTGGGCAGTGCCCTCACAGAGACTCCAGCCCCGCCAAGTGTATTGAACCGACAGCTGCTTTGCTGCATTGTACTTGCCTCGACGTTTGCTTTTCATTCTATACCTGTTGCCCATTGACTCAAAATTGAAATCGACAATTTTCATGGAAACCATGCCCAAGTCGAAGCCAGTTATCCTCGGAATCTACAAACTCAGAGTCAAAGCGGACCACTTTGATGCCCGTTGATACCTTTTGCATATATATTTGTTTTGCTACATTGCCATACAAACACTTGCTTGCTCCCTGGATTCACTGCACCGAGTTTCCACGCGAGGAAGCATAATTGCAATTCTGTTGAGGTGGACATGTTTTTGAAGACCAGAACCCTGATACAATGATACAAACATGAAAACACGCCTTCCACCTCAGGACAAGTTCATGGGAGACCGTGGTACGTTCCTGGCGTGGCTTCGGGACACTGGCAACACCAGGTGCGCCTCATAGTTACAAAGCAGCCAGATTTTGGGCTTCTTAGTAAAGATATGTAAAGATCATATTGTAGACACCCATTGAGAATAGTGGCATAAATATACATATTTGCTTCATTCGTTATGCTTTATAACTGTTATATACGTGTACAAATTACAAGATATTTATCCTTCGATCACAAGGCGAACAATCTCCTTGATCATGTTCGGACACTTGGGATTGTTGCCGCTCATTGTTCTTTTCCAGCAAGCCCTGTGATCTGCGCTTAAGACATAATGATGACAGCTCTCGCAGTGTTTTCCGCAACAGCTCATTTGGTGAAACCCTCCAAGCCAGTATGATGCCAGCCGTCTAGGAGCATCCCACGTTTGCAACGCAATCATCAAAGCACCCGTTGATGTAAATGTAGTGACTGTAATGATCTGGCCGGGTATCCTGACTCCCTGTTTCGTGCCTGGCCAATGTGCTCAGAACATGCACACAACACCTAGCATTGCACCATTAGCACGGGATACCACCGGTGAAATGCAGGATTTTACCATGATTCTGTCATGATTTACTTGTTTATTTGCGATTTTGACATGTTGACTCTGATGAACAGTGAATCCCTTGCCACAAGAGTTCACTGCCTGAGGCTTCCACCGGCCATCATGGGCCGCTGGATGGTTGGCACAATTTGCTGGAGCAGTAGATCGCTTTGGTTTCGTCTGGGATCGCAACCAGGATGCTGTCGTTCTCAAATGGACACTTGTCAAGAAGTTGTCGATTGACCCTTGCTGCTCCAAACAAATTTTCAGGATCCAAGTTCGTATTGTTGATACGTATTGTCGTTGGTTCGTTGATGTTTGCTGCTTGTCAGGGTCTATCAACAATCATGCACATTCACTCACCTAGGATCGGGCTTCAAGACACAAGCCCATTCTTGCAGAGAAGCTGGCTGCCTGAGGATGTTCGCTAACGCCCAAAAAGAGCTGCCTTTGTTGCCCAAGGATTTGCATCAGACTTTTTGAATCTGAGAAGCTGATGTGGTCAATGTTGTTGTTTATGTTGTTTTGTTTGTGCATTGCTTCTACATTCATTAACCACTGAGGTGGGTTTGGCCTTGATGTTTGCGATGATGGCAGATGCGTAGAAGCCTCAGACCTCCAGACCTCTTGGAGTCTGGGCTTAGCCCGGCTGCTCGGGAATAGATAGATTCTATGCGACATATCCAGGATACCTTGATGTTCCTTAACGTTAATCGAGGCTTTTCATTGCCAAGTACAGCAAGGCGTGAAGTTAGCAGTCCGCCAAAATTGTTGAGCCATGTCATGCCGAAAGAAATCTAAGAGACACGTTCTAGTATGGTACAGTCTGGACAGCTCAGATAGGAGATTGGAAGTCTGGTAGACTGCTCATGTAGGAGCCTTTCCATCCAGTTGCGCGAACTACTAAACTACTACCTAGGAAATAAAGAGCCACTGCACCTTGAAGAGGCATTGGCAAGCTTGTGAAATTCTGTGCAGGAAAGAGAAGCCAAACAAGCCGAGCGAGCATTCTGGCATGAGGCACTTCCCTGAGCTTGGCAAACCAAAAGCATTGCACACTTTGTCAGCACCAACCCTGACACCAGAGGATTTTCATCGAGAGACATTCCCCTCCGTAGCTATCAGCCACTGAAAAGCCCTGCTAAATGCACTTGTGCAAGTGGTTACTCCGCTACAACCTTTTGATAGAATATGCTAGAAGATTTAGAGTGCTCGGGTTGAGATCGCAAGAAGCAGCCAACAGCCTTGATTGCAATGGGATTGCCTGCTTGCCATTCCTATCCCAGGATGAGCCAATGGAGGAGGTTTGGAGGTCAATTTGCAACACGACCCAGAGGACGCGGAGCGAGACTGGTTTCACATAGTCTTTGTGATTCTTTGTGTTGGTTTCGTGTCAAACATGAAACAAATAAACAATAGGCTAGAATAATGAACAAACATGATCATGAGAGATTTATTCACGATGCTTCCACATGGGAAATGGGTCGGGATTGCAAGGACAGTGAAGATACTTACTATTGACAACAGCATGATATTTGTTTCCCTTGCTGCAGCAAAAGAAGGCTGTGCTCAGTAGGTATGGAGACTCTAGCTGTTTTTGTAAAGGAACCTATAGAGTGAGAGTTTGTCATGCCCTGTCCATTTTGCAAGGACGATGATTAGATTCTTCCCCTCGCTCTATGTCAGATATGTGAAAATGACAGAGAGGCAGGATGCCCGTCTGGGCATGCTGATGACGTGTGAATGCGTTTCGCAGGGAGGACTGGCATGTTCCAGTCTTTGATTGAGATGGAGTTGAATGAGAGACGAACTGGATTGTGATCGCAGAAATGGAAGAAGTGAACACAGAGAGTCACATGTTTAAAACATTTACACATCCAGGAATTCAGATTCCAGCAAGTTTTCAGCACTGGAAGAAAGGTCTGCTGTGGATGATGCAGACTCAGACACTCCTTCAAAAGAGGCACGTTGGACTGAAGCTGATGGCATGATTGGAATGGCTCTTCATCGATTTGTCTTCCACTACTGTGTTACTGTATTGTCAAAGTCATCATGTGGCGGACAGAACTAAGATCTGACAAGTCAAGTGGTGGTTGAATGCTTCGCAACTCAACCTGGATTCAATCAAATCTTACTATAGCATTGATCGTATTCAATTTGAAATCAGCTTAGATGCATGCCAGGGCGGCAAGAAGAAGGGAGTAGCCGCGATAGAAGACAAGGCACTCACTCGGCTAAAATGCTTTATGATACGACATGAATGTTACTCGTATATGAATTGTCAATGAATGGTATAACATTAGCCAATATGTGTCATTTCCCTGCCACTCCACTGTTCAAGCTTGGCATTTCGTCGCGTTGAGCAGAGGCCGCCAGCGAAAAGCGGATCTGACAAGTTTTGCAGCTCTTTGTTTATTTTCTTTGAGTTGAACCCGACATGTTCGGATGACGTTGCTGCTATTTCCCGCATGTACTGATCTGCAGTGGGTGTACATGAGTGTCCTCGTATGAGTCCCTGGATGTGAAGCAAAGCAGCAAAGCAAGTGGATTTCACGATTGAACGGTTTTACTCTGTCATGGTGCCTTGGCCTTTTTTATCGCTTTTTATGCCTGGTTTACTTAGATGGTGACAGGGGTGGCAAGAAGGCAATAGAGGATGATCTTCAGTCCTCACCTCGGGTGTTTTACAGCATCTCTGACTTTGATCAAATTGGCTTCGAGGGATCTAGAATTTCAGCAGTCAGACAAGTGACAGACAAGTACGCTGATATCCATAAGACATCATAAGACATGCAACGAGCAGTAGGACATGCATGCTATCAATTTGATTCAGAGTCGGCAAGTGATGAGAGAAGTTGAAGAACAAGCCGAGATACATGCAGAAAAGCAGTGATTCATGGCTTTGTCATTGACTGAGTTCGAGTCACTCCGGCTTCAGTCACGACTCTAGTGAGGGTCCTCTTCGGCCAAACTCCGAGGCAAAGACTAAACTCTCACTGGATGATGGTGAATTCGATGTGAATTCGACATTTTGAGAAAATTTCGTTTGCATCAGAGTGTGTGCAAAATGCATCAAAATGCGCTGGCAATAGGAATTGAAGCGGGCCATAGAGCACATGCTACAGCCTGAGTTTATCGAGGATAGTGCAAAGAGGGATCTCACGCTATCTGAGAATCTCGACTCTTTTTTTTCAGCCAAGATTCAAGGTCTGGACGAATCCTCAGTGAACTTACCTTGGTTGGTATTGAGGTCAAGTTGGGCACTTAGCAGTTCAAATCATACATAGATAAATCATTTTGTATTAATAGATATATTTGGATATGATGATATTTGGCATATATTCCCTGCAGTTTTATTAATAGATGAGGGCCGTTCTAAAACCCACATCATAAAAAGTTGTAGGCGCCGGTTTTTTTTCAACTTAGAGTGTCTGAAACCCGCATCGCGCAAGAGCCGCGCAAGGCCGGCCCAAGGTCCGCGCAAGGCCTCGTAGTTGTGCCACATTTACTACTACGAAAACGACTACTACTACG
>DF245207.1:0-19701 GCA_000507305.1 Breviolum minutum Mf 1.05b.01 | reverse complement strand
AAAGCAACTCCGCTACTACGTTGATCGTGCAGCTGCCCTTGAGGAAGACGAGAGACAGTTGCACAGTCAGTTGCAAGACCACTTGAAACCAGTCTTGAAAAAGAAGAGGTTGCTCCTATTTCGAGAGATGTTGCATGACGCACAAGTCGATGATCCTCATTTGTTCGATGAGGTTTGCAATGGTTTCAGGTTGATAGGAAACTTGAGCCCTTCTGGACAGTTTCAACCTCATTGGAAACCTGCGGGGCTATCAACTCAACAGCTCAGGCAAACATCTCTTTGGGCGCAACAGGCAGTGGTTGGTTCTTGCAAACGTGTGCTAGAAGATGCGGAAGTGGCTCGAGCAGTTTGGGATGAAACGTTGTCACAAGCTGCGGATGACAAGAGGTGGGTCATTGGCCCCTTTACTTCCAGCCAGATAACTGAACGGCTGGGGCGATGCTGGATTCCTTCGAGAAGGTTTGGTGTCAGACAAGGCGCCAAGATTAGACCCGTCGATGATTTTTCACAGTTCCTCATAAATTCTGCTGTGACGTGCCATGAGAAGATAGATTTGGAAAGCATTGATCACATTTGTGCCACGGCTAGACACTTTCTTGGAGCGTGGGATCATGACTCTGGAGCTCAGAGTTGGCTTTCAGGATCTGAGCATGATCTGCTTGGTCGTTGCTTGGATTTGAAACAGGCATACAAACAACTGGTGAGGCATCCGGATGACAGATGGGTGTCGATACTTGCTGCAGCTTGCCCGGACGATGGCGAAGTTTACTTCTTCGAAGCTGTGGCGTTGCCATTCGGGGCAGTGAGCTCCGTGCTCGCATTCAACAGGGTGGCCAGGTCGCTCAGAACAATATTGTCTCGTCTTTTCAGACTAGCCAACACAGGTTGTGAGGTGCTATGAACGATTCATATCCCCTGAGACCTTATAGATCAATTCCTCCCGCCAGAGAGCATGATTGCATGTAGACTCATGCACCAAAAAAGGCAACTAACACACCTATGCTACCTGATGAAAGGCAACAACACAGAGATTTCACCTAAGCACCATGAGTTGGAATGCAATGTGCACTGAGCAGCCATGGTTCCATGTACATTCAGGCAGCAAAAAGCAAAACCTGCAGAGCCCAATTTTACTAAAACAACGTGAGGTCCAGCCTCATCTAGCTTCCAACAAGTCAATGCTGGAAGCTAGTCCTATACACATACTAAAATGTAAGTAATATATGAATATAGTTTACATATGAATAAAGATTTGGAGCAGACAGCCATATAGTAGTGAAATCCCCACAGTAGTAAATGCATTTTCTGCTTTTGCCACAGTAGTGACTGTCCTTTTCTTTATGGGAGATTTGTTGGGTTCAACCAATGAAACCTATATGGCATGGAATGTGAAGTTTTTTCCATAGTGGGCCTGGGTGTTTGTTTCCATCATCTAATCTAAATGGCATATATGGCTTTCGGTATCAACCCCCCTATCGTTTGGATGATGCGATGCCATAATTTTTTTCAAAAATCAAACTTACCAATGCAAATATCTTCAATTGACTTCTTTCATCGCGCACTGTTTTTCTCCATTTTTTCAGTGCAATCTGCCCACCCACTTCATCGCAGCAGCCACCGCATAATGTTCCATCGAGCGGACAGCCATCGTAGATGGATGCGTATGAGATGTGATCCTCTTAATTTTTCCTATCAGATCTTCATCCAGTAAGCAACTAAAGAGAGTTGGGTTTTGATGCACCCCGAAGTCATATACCAGGTGTTCTAGCTGATGTAGCTTGGGGCGTATGGGCCAACGTAGTACGCCAAGTGTCAAGCTCTCTGCTGCTAGCCCTTAGCTATAGTTGCATGCTTCCATGGGCTGAGGTAATTTTTTGCATATCCCATGAAAAAATGGGTGGGTGTGTTTGACACATTTAAATGGAAGACCAACCCCCTAAAAATGAGGTCACTTGTTTTTTTTCTGACCTTGGGATCTAATTTTGCGTGGTCTTGGGATACTTGTTAACACACACAAATGCTTCTACATGAATCCACAAAAAGGACAAGTATATACCAGGGAAGGCTCAGTTGTAAGAACTCCGAAAATTCTCATACGCAACCTGGAGCTGAATCGCCGGATGTTGTAGGCTCAGTGACGTCGGCCAATACTTCCTCATAAAGAAGTTGAATGCCAATCAACAAGGATTGAGTGACCAGAAATGCAGGCCTTCAAAAATACATGTACCTTTGAAAAAACAACAAATTCATCACCAAGTTTCCCATGTTCAGCACAAATTGTGTAGATGGAAGTCAATGCTATAGAGGCATTGAATCGGCACCTTGATTTCAGTTGAACCCCAACATAAAATATGGAAAGGTATCAATTCATGTATTTTTGCCGTTTGTTTACTTTTGAAACATTTTCAATTGCTCACGCATAGACTTGAACTAAGAACCGCATCACAAGCAAAAATAATTTGGGGAAATCTTAGCGCAACTACTTAAAGCAAAAACATCACATCAATACTGGCATTTTTCCACTGAGACACCGCTGATGCAACGAGTCATCCGTGCATTCAAAAAGAACCCCAGAAAGCCAGTAGAGGAAAATGCGGGCTGCGGCCCCTTTCAATATTTTCTGAGATACAGCAGCATAAGATGTTCCACCAGGAGAAAGCACTTTGGCAGTGAACAATTTTCGATTTGCTCGGGACGCAAATGGAATTCCTCCATCAGATTCCAATGAAACACTCCAGGTTGGGGGAATCAAGGGTAAAGTCCATGTCCCAGAAGACTGCAAAAAATCCGGCCAAAAGATGATACATGATTAAACTGTATATTTTAGCCCAATTTCCCAAATTTGGGTCACAAACAAAGAACCCCATACTTGGTAAATCTATCAAAACTAGGGAAACAAGAATGCAGAATAAACGGGCCATGGTTCTTTCCGTTTTGCACCAACTCTCATAGCGATGGCACAACTCTTGCAGCTGCCGATCTCTGCTACTGCCAGGGCTCTCAGACATCTCTAACAAAGTGCTGCAGATCAAATCATGGGCAATCTGGAGGTCAACAATGTGGAGTAGATCAGGGTATACACCTCAAAGTCAGAATGTGTACATCAACTTGGAACTATTGTTGGAATATGATTCTAGTTGACAAGACCTTCGAGTATGGACCTCTATCATACTTTATTGCCAATCAAGGCACGCCACGGTGTAAAGCCTGGGACTTCACACAGAGCAGTTCGGCCATGAATTTGGATCCATTCATCCGCATTTTCCACTAGCCTTGGCTTTCCAAAATTCACCATGTTTTTTTTTCAAACAAACATTTACCAATCCACATTCCAATACACATTCGATCATTCATACCTTTAATGGTATCTATATGTGCATCAGTCTGAAGACCCACTTTGTAATACAGAAGGTCTACTCCCATTAGTTTTGACATTTGTATCTTTCGTCTATCTATTTTTGCAGCTAACATCAAAGAATTTTCCAAATACTTCATATATTGGAACCCAAATCATTCAAAGAAGAACTGCAGGAGAAAACTTCTATCACATATATATGTTCAAGTTTCGTGTTACGATGAGCTGCTGTCCTACCAAATGCAGTATACAGCAGGCTTTCCGGTTCATCGCCAGAAAGAAAAGATACAGCCCCACAATATTGGCATGAATGTCTTCTTTTGCTATGCCACGATCCTTGAAACAGTTTTTGTTGTGACCTTTGAGAATCTTTTCATCAACTGATCCAGTTTGAAAAAAACATTTAAAGTAAAAACAGGGAATTCTACCAAGTCATTGACCAAGAGTCTTTTGAACTGGAATATTTTGTGAAGAAAGTCTTGGTCACCCTGGACCCCGTCCAATACACCACGCCACCCACCACAGAGCGGGGTTCCTGAACAACGGAACCACTGAGGGCAATAAGCTACGCTGAAGGGCTTGTTGTCCCAGTCTTTGCTGGGCCACAAACCAGTACCTTGGCAAACGAATGGTGTCAAGCCGTGTTCCGAGGAGATTTCAAATTATTCACTATATAGACTATGACTATGATTTGTAGTACCAACAGTTGCAGGGTATGCCATCATGCTTCTTTAGAGGAAATTTCTTTCTATAGACTACATGTATAGGCTTTACGATTGGCAATATTGAACGGTGCAGAGTGTAGCAACATGTTATCTACTTTTTCAAGCTGGGGGACACAACGCTGTAAAGGACCAGGCCATCATGCGAAGTAATTTGTCTCGCACAGAGTCATGCGTATAACGGGTGTTTCGAATGGACAGCCTAAGTTCCACGCCCACAACTTGTCAAGAATACAACTCTTTTAGATCCCATCCCAACCATGCATATAAGCAACGAATCACCAGGATAGCATAACACAGTTTTGAAGTTTCAACTTTCAAGGTAGAAAAAAGGAAATGGCTCACACAGTCACATGAAATCTTTCAACATTGAAAAGCCAAGAAACACAAAACGAGTTAGCATAGATGATGAATGCTGGGGAGCGACTGATATCATGGAAAGGAGTTCGAAGGCATTGATTCCAATGGTGTCGGCACCATCCCCGTAAAACCGCACTGGGAAAACCTTTTGCAAACAAGGGGATGTAGGGCCCCAAAAGTCTTGCAGTGAAGCTGCCAAATCGCCATTTAGTTCCCAGTAACGGGCGATGTCCTTAGAAATCCGGCTGTTCTTTATGTTGGATTCCATACTTATATAAATGATCCTTCGGATTAATGGAGGGTACTAGCTGTATATATTTATCTACATATACCTTTCACAGATCCTCAATGGCTACCGACTACATAATGGCCATGTAGACCATTTACACAAAATACATGTATGTAAAAAAACATCAAGAAAAACATTATTGTTTATAGCTTTGCAACTGGGTATCTTCAGGAGTTCCAGTCAGCAAGCTGTAGAAAAGATCACCATTTCTGAAATTGTAAAACGACGCAACAATTTCATGCGGGAAGAAAACGCCCAATCGGACACTTGCGAGCCTTGTCTCTGCTCGCGGATTTGCCTTGGACTGTGTATATACACATGTTTGCTCTGAAAAGGCAGAACGTAAATCAGAACAGGTTTGAACAGATGCATTTGGAAATTTCACCTTGTTCGTATACAAAAATTTTGCACCAGTGATGTAGTATCTGTACTATTGCGAGAATTCTTCTACCAACACAAAAGAGTTCAAAACCAAAAGATCTCTAAATTCTGAAAGGTACCCTATCCACTGTGAATTGGAAAATTTCGGGGAGGCATGCCCTCCACTCCTGCTTGCAAACCCATTCGCTAAAGATACGCTCAGAACCCCATCCCTGCGAAGATTCAAATCGATCAGCCAGATCCAGGATAGATGGCCTCAGCTGAATGTTCTTTCTAAACCTTCAATACAATGTAAAATGTTCAAAGGACATCTGGTGAGATGAGAAAAAAGTATGCTTTCACAGGTTTCCATTTTGCTACATTGACTTGCTTCCGTGGGACGGTACCAGGTAGTGAGGGAGGTCCAGCAATGCCCCACAAAGCTCTCGAAGCCGTTTCATCGTGGCCTTCACGGGGATCAGCATTTGAGCGATCGGATTTCAATACCCACACATAAATATATATATATATATATGTAAATTGAAATTTATCTATATATATACATATGTTTGGGGTGTTTGCCAATACCACTATTTTGGGGAACCACCAAAAAAGAATACCATTATTGCGGAGGAACCCCTGGATGAACAAATTGGTGAGAGATCCAAGCATCCCATATTTTTTGAAGGAATACTGGACAAACACGCTGGGACCCAAACGGTATGGATGTTCCTTATATAACTTGTTTTTTTAATGTTCAACTTGCCAGTGATCAACCCCCAACATGTTGTTGTTCCTTCACTCATCTTTGAAGAATTTCGACATCGCTAATCACAAGCCAGTAAATGAAGTGTGGGTTGTAGAAAAGTATCTTTTGAAGGGGTGAATTTTCCCAACACTGAAAAATCAGCCACTGACAAACATGAAGTTAAAAGCAAACGCTAGATTCCCATATACTTTGGAAACCCCAAAATTTCCACCTCTCCCTTCGACATAGCTTCGAACAGCTGGTCGACCAGCTTGGGAACACCTCTTGAGGAAGTGCTCATTTTGGCGGACACCTGCGTGTGGGCAACACGGGTTACTTGGTCACTATTATCCTTTCTGGTGTCAAACAACTTGATTCAAGTAAAGCCAGGTATTGACTGCAATTAAACTTTTGGTATCTTCTTGTGATCCAGTTGCTAGGCAGCCTTTGGCTTGCACGCACAAATGCACTGTACTGCAAAAAGAGTACAACCTAAGCACCATATTGGCATGTTCTAGGCCAATGAACTGCACTAGCCCTCAGGGATCAATCCCAAGCAACACTTGAAAACCCAAAAAGGCGTTGCATGCCCATGTTCACTCCTTTGCTTGGTCCTGCCAGTCATGGCATTTTGTCAACAAAATTCGGAGCGTGAAGAAATTGAGAAAATCAATGAATGAAGCTACATTCTAGTTATACAATCCTTGAACTTTTCATATTCTCTCGCGATATCATCTTCCATTTCCTGCAGTTGCTTTTCTTCAGCATCCTTTTTTTTCTTCTCGCCTACATGAAAAGGAAAAAGGAAAGGGCACTATGGATGGGAGACATGTGCAGCCACAATCAGCCAAGGTTGCCACGTCTCTTCAGAGCGTTGAGGGCAGATTTGGCAGACTCGATTGTGTCTTCGTAGGCCTACAAAAATGCCGGGACTTGGCACATTTTAAACTGAAGGGATTCTCTTTGTTGGGAAAGTCAGCCCTCCAATTGTAATATATCTAGCCACCATTTCAGAAATTGAAGGGACAATATCAAAATCGATGGAAAGTGGATACATGTCTCTTGTTGGTTTTGTGGGTCAAAGAAACAAACTTATAAGGCTCCAATATTGAGGTGCAAATGGTGGCTCGTTGACTGGCATCCTAAACTTGATATACATATAAATATATATATATATATATAGAAAAAAAATCATTTTAGAAAAAAAACAATTATATACATGCGCTAAGGTTCCCTGATCCCCAAGCCTCAATATTTGATCTTTTGGCTTGGTAGTGCTTCAACACCTGTTCCACGGAACTCCCTCCAGCAAGGTTGTCTTCCATCCTGGGAGTGTCAAGTATACTTGATTCAACTAATATAGGGCTAAATACTTGGAGGATCATCCCAGTTAGTGAGCGCTTCCCCAAATTAAAAAAAAAACAATTAACCCATTTAGAGGGGGAATTTAGGGGACTTACTAACCAGGGGTTTTAACCACTTACTAACTGGGATGTTCCTCCAAATATGTCATGGCAAAGATTCTGCCGGATGATTTTTTTTCAAATAGTGGACCCGAAAGTAATTATTGAGGAGCTTACTTGTGCAAATAACAGCTATTGGATAGGTTGAACTTTGAATGACAGCCACATTAAGGGTACGCAAAAAACTTTGTATGTAAGGCCAACACTTGGAAACCATTTGCGTAGTCTTCTTGAACACAGACAAGCATTCTGCCTTCATGGCCTCAGGGCAAAACCAAGGGGGGTTCATACATCAAACTTGGGGCAACCACACACTGAAAGTCAATACCTCAGGTAATCACGTCGTTTCCTCCAAACGCATGCAGCCCGTTGCTGGTGTCCCGCGCTTTGTTTGCAAGAGATTTGAGCCTTGGCAAAGTTATAGTTCTGACGATTTAGATAAACTTGTCATTAGAACTATATTTCAGTGGTAAGATTGGTAAGCAGGTTGAGGAAATGTACCACAGCAATTCCTGTAACAGTGGAAGAAAACATGAACAGGGCCCAGACCCCCTGATGGTTTTGTCAAACTCCTGCTTCTGTTTCCTTTCCGCTGATACCTTCCAAGCATGCTAGAATGCTGAACGCTATCCTATTAGATATATTTTTCTGGGAGAGCAACTGCACGCCAAATGTGTTTTAAAAAGATAAAAGGCCAAACCCTGCCTCACCGGTTGGATTGCCACCACCTCCCCCTCTGCCACCACCACGTCGCCGTTTGTTTTCATCATCGCTGGAGTCATCACCATCCCTGGTACGTTTCTTATTACCTTTCTTGAAGGGGACCATGGAATCAAACATTGCTTCTAAGGATTTTCGGGTCCCCTCGGATCGAGCCCCCTTGGTTTCCTTAGTAGCTGGTTTTGAAGAACTTGGAGTGTTACCATCACCAGTCTGATCATCATCATCGTTCTCATCACCAGTAGCGTTCGCATAAAGAGTTTTCGTCATCTTGGTGGCTGCAACATTCTCAGTACCACCTGGCACGTCCAACACAATGTAGCCAATCAATTTTGTGAAGGGAAGGCTAAAGAATGTAAGTAGGCCAGGGGCGCTCTTCATTTTGCTGTGCTCATAGACTTTGTAGATTCGATACTGGGGATTGTTGCGAAACTGGCAGCGCAGGACAATGGAAAAATTCAATTACCATAAGTGTTTGGACTTGACTTCAAATCAGATAAGTAAAAGAAATGCACCTGCTTGTCAGGGTGAGGACGTCCTTTCTGCGACTGCTGAATTTGCTTCACATAGTCCCTGACCAAACTATGCATGTATACATCTAGAACTTTTATGGTTTGTTGAAACAATCCCTGGTGTTCATTTTTCTCACGTTATAAGCCCAGCCACCGACCAACTTCGGTGGAATCATATTTCTGCTGCAGATCCAACAGCGACATTTCCACATACACATCATCCTTTTTGTTCCTGTTTCGCCTTGGAGAGATTGTAAACGCTTTTGTCAGAAAGGAATTTTCAAACATATATTAAGCCGAGATTCGATTCAACCGACCCTTGAACATGCACCCCTCGCCTAGGACAGAGCAAAGCCAAAGTGCTGGCAGAAGATCAAGGCTTCAAGTGCAGCTGAAGTGCATCTCATCTGCCAGAAGAAATTCTTTCAGTAGCTCAAACCTGAAGGGCACTGCAGTATATACAGAAACCTGTAGTTGTTGGCATCCAATTGATTTCTCCTAAGATCCAAACTTCTTGCTGTGATTGCCAGCTGCTGCAGCATACTTCTCCATCAGCTCCGGGGTAAGATCTGATTGGCAAGCCGCAGGGACAACTACTGTAGAATGATTTTATTTGTTGCAAATGCCAAAATGGCTACTCAGGAAATTGTTGAGGCATGTTAGAATTTCTGAGGTTTACATACTCCATTTGGATGTGTTTGAAATTTGGGCGCCACACCATTTTGGGCAAATCTGCGGTCCATCGCAGCATACAAACATCGTCGCTCCTGCAAAGAGCATTGGTGAAACGCATTGTTATGGAAGACACTCTAAAATCACAAGCGCCGTGTTTGATGTCTAAAAACAAAATAGAAAAGGACACTTGTGACTTTGTTCTGCTTTCCATGTGTTTTCTCAAAGTATATAATTGGATCCCCTCAACATAAGGTGTCCTGGACATCAATTTGACTTGGGGCTGAGAGCCTGCCAACCACTTCCTTTTGTTCATCGGTAAGGCCTCTTACCTCGGTACATGTTCCGGTTCATTTCAAACTCTGCTAGAAACATTCCTTAATCAACATTTTTGTTGATATGAAATAAACGTTTCTGAAGAACTTTGGAAGGTTTATAAATGGTTCTCTGATGTTTTGGTATGTAAGGTCAAACATCGCTCTCTTTTAGACAAAGGTATGTTTGAAGGTCGCCTTTTAAACACCAAATTTCCAGCCGAGGAGCTCTGCGAAGGCGACCGCTAGCATCCCTGACTGCAAGGCCTTTCACCACACCATCCTTAGGAGGGTGGCAGGAGGATCAAGTACAGGGACAATGAGATGGAAACAATGTTTTGAATTTGAGAAGCTTTATAGGGGCTGGACTGAGCCAATTGATGTTGAAGTCCCTTGTCGTGTCCTAAGTTCCCAATACTTGGTTTAAGAGCTGTGAAGTGTGAAGTGATGGAAATTTATGATAGCAATCAAGCATCAGGGAAGGCTTCGCTGCATCACCCCCTGCTACATGTACAGGAAGGGTCACTGACACATATATACTTTATGATCAAGGAATCACTGAGAAGTATACATACATATACATATATTTATATGATTGCCATGTTTCCAGGTTTTGTTGGTATGGTGTTCAGGCCAAAACGCAATTTGAACAAAGTAGACTAAGACACTACCACCACAAACTGACAAACCGGCCTCCTCCACGTACCTTCTTAGCATTGTCCTTGTCATTACCTTTCGCCTGACCCGTATATGTTTTGTTCTGCCATTTTCCAGTAAAGCCCTGTGCTGCCACTACAGCGCAAAGTGTGAGTTGTTTGCATCTATGGAGCTTGTTCGCACCAACACTTGATGTAGTGTAGGTTGGTCTTTTTGTTTTGATTACACATGTTAAATCATCCAGTATGGTTTGCTTCAGTTTGGCCTCATCAGCTCCTTTCAAAGATCTCCTTTCCCACGGGTCTTCGGGGTAATGTGGGTCTTCAATTTCTTCCTCACCCACCTTCTTACCTTTCTTTTTCTTCGTTGATGAATCAGCCTCAGGAGATCCCTTTGGTCGTTGCCCTTTCTTCTTTTCTGGCTCAACAGCAGGCGTCTTTTTGGTCTTCTCAGTCTTGGCAGGTCCATCCTGACCCTTTTTCTTTTTCTTCTTCTCACCAGGTGTTTCATTTTCTGACTCATCAGTATCCTTCCTTTTGCCTTTCTCAATCTTCACTTTCTGTTTGGCTGTCTCAGACTTCTCAGGTGTTGTCTTTTCTGGCTCATCACGTCTTTTTCGTTTGCCCTTCTCAGTGTTCGCAGGTAACTCAGGTTCATCAACCTTTTTCTCCTTTTTCTTTTTGGGCTTCTCAGCACTCGACTCACCATTCTTCTCTGTCTTTTCAGCCCTCACACTTTTCTTCTGATCATGTTTGGGAGGTGTCTTCTGATCCCGCTTAGGCTTCTCAGGTTCTTCCTCTTCATCATCACATTCCTGGTCCTCCTCCTCTTCCCCTTCTCCGTCATCCTCAAAAGTAGAATCATCTAAATTCTCATCAAGCTGAGTGTCAGCAACTGTCTTATCTGCAATAGCTAACTTTCCCTTTCCTCCCTTTTCTTTTCCCTTTTCTTTTCCCTTTCCTTTTCCCTTCAGCTGCCCTTTCAATGCCAACAAGGCAAGAAGAGCCTCTTGTTTTTTATCATTCCCCTTTCCTTTCGCCGGCCCACCACCACCCTCGACAGGTGATGTTTCAGCCATATGCGGAGGTGTCTTCGAACCAAGTCGTCTGAGAGTCTTGTTCGGTGTGTAATACTTTGTTTCTTCACTCCTAAGATATCCAGTGTGTGATGTTGAGATCTAAATTCAACTGGACAGCAATGGTTGTTCAAAAAACCTTACTGATTACATATATAAATGATGAATGGAGCCAAGAAACATCCACGGAATATCGATTATCCACCTCAGATTTTGAAAAACTGAATTTCACGAAATTTCACGTTTTGGGGTGACATGAATCATTCATGGATCCGTTTTCACGGAATTTCACGGAATTTCACGTTTCCAAAGTTTGTGTATTTTGCGATATGTATTCATTATATATTAGAATTCAGGTGAAATTTCATGAAATTTCATGAAATTTCATGAAATTTCATGAATTTCTTGAACCGTTATGGAAATTCATCAAATTTCATGAAATTCATGAATTTCATTAAGTTCAACTAAATCATCACCTGTTGATCGTCAGTATAACGTTCATTCCTGCCACCCTCCCAGAACAATTTGGCCGGGGTACGGCGAGAGAGGATGAATACCACCAGCAGCAACGTTCTTCTTGAGGTCCCGTAAACAGCATTCAGAATGGTGTTAGTTCAAGACTTCAAAAAACAAAACATCGTACGCACTAACATTCGCAGCAACTGAACTGATCCAAATGTGAATTGGAGTTGAAGCTGAGTGATTCTAAAGACACGCAAATATGAAGTGAAAGCAATCTTTTTTTCATCCCTTACATGTGCAAAACTCGCCATGTTATGCATCAGCATGGTCAGGATTTTTTATCCCAAGATGTGATCTATGCCACTATCAGACGAATCATCATCTATGTCATCAAACGCCAGGCCACTGTCGGGTGTGGTCTTTGGCTTATGGGATTTCCTTGGCTCAAGGTTCATTGTTGGAAGTATTTGTTTCAACAATTTTCTTTTCCATGAAAAGCAAGTGAACACATCAATTCACCCAATCCTGTTCTTTTGCGGAGCCAAGAAACACATACTCGCTCAAGATAGATCCAACCTGGGGATTTCTCAAGGTGGGCTATATTTGGGGAAAGAACCTTTCAGACATCATTGGTATCTCATGTGGATCAAGAACTTTTGATCATCGTGACAATCACTGAGAAACAGTCCCTTGTAACCCTTGCTAGCCTTTAGTCCGAGCTGGATGGGGTACTCAGCAGATTGTGTAAGGTGTGGTCCTCCCTTGATTTTCATCTCACCCCGACGATCGCGGTATTTCTTCACCAGTCGCAGATTTAGGGAGCTTTTCATCCGTGCCAACCTTTCCCTGGCGTGCCAAGAACATATGTGAAAAGTATAGGAACCAATAACAACCATTTTGGCATGACGACTAAACATCTATAATATTTACCCCTTCTGGAACTATAACATAGCAGCTGAAAATGGGCGGTTGGAAGACTAATTTCCTTTTGGGAGGCTATATTTTCAGGGCCTATGTTAGTTCCAAGGGTTGTAGATATTTTATAACTTTATACTGTCACTGTGAGACAAAAGGTTTAGCAGGGTTGCAAAAACATGAAAACATCTATGAAGAATGGAATTCCCAGCCTTTGCATTGGATCCACTTTCACTCCCAGCGGAACAAGATAGGGGGCAGTGGTGTAGAGGGTGACCCGTTTCCTTAGATTTGGAAATTATCAGTCAAAGGCAATCGGGTTTGAATACTCTCAAAATATAAAAGATGGACGGATCACATGCATATGAACACTGGACCCAGTATTCAATGTTCATGATCCATTTCCTTTTATAAAAAAATCCCAGGCCCTTTTGTCCAAGTTTCTCACTCATCCCTCCAAAGGCACCAAGTGGGACGCTGACTGTGATGCACTTGTGTCGCTTTATCATCGCCTGGAGACACTTGGCTGAGCATACATCATGGAGTCTTGGAATTCAATCAAGGGGAGCTAGCCTCCATCGGCTGGTAGGTCCAGAGAAGGGTTGACATGGGGTTCTCAATGGCATAGTGAACTCCCTTTCGATGTAGATATTCGCACCTCATTTGATCACCAGTCCCCCAAAACTATATGTGCTGGCATGTGTTTGCAAATAAAAAAGGAATAACATTTCCAAACACAAACTTGTAAGCCAAAGAACAGGTATATGATTCGCCTGATCAGGCGGTTGGCCCTTCGCACTGCGCGAAATCGTTTTGATCCTGTCCAAACCAAAGATTGATGTTTTTTAGGGGGACAGAAAAGGATTTGATCATCACATATATGCCTGGCCTCTTGCCCTTGTATATGTTCTGCCTGTAGAACCTCTCGAAAGATAAATCCACGTGGAGCAGGGTGGGGCCACCCACCATAAACACCCTGCGCAAAGAGTGCGCACCTGGGATGTAAAGTTGAAGACAGGCATGTTTGTTCAAGGTTTGACAGGTCCACACAATATATACATATTCACCCTTATATATGTGCATCCTAGTATCCATCAAAAAATCATCACACAAGTACTTCCACTTGCTTTTGTTGGACTCTCCGTATACCCAACCTTCTGCCTAGGCACGGCCTGTAGGCATGCCAAAAATCCAGTAGCTGTGAGCAAGTCCATGCATTTGTCATATTTTACCTTAGGTCACACGCAGAGCAAGTATGTAGACTTTATAGTTGATCAGCCTTTCAGAAACAGTCTCAGAGATTTACACCCAATATAAAATTTGGAAATTCGAGAATTGGTTGACAAGATTAACCCAAAGCTGACAAAGCACGTCCCGTCTTGATGCCAGCAAGTGGAAAAGCCGGACACCAGCAGTAAGGTTACCAGCCCCCGCGCAATCCTCCTGGAAATGTGTTGCATTCTCCTCGGACGTTTCGCCGAAAGAGCGAAGCAGTAAGGTCAACAATGGGGCCAACTGTCGAAATTTCATAAGTGAAAAGGCCCTGTGTACTTGTACACAAATGAAAAACGGCTTGGAAACTAAATGGCAGCGTACACAACTGACACACTATGTGGAAATTACCAAATCCCAAACGGCAGACATTAAGTGAACACATTTTGTGTTGAGTCCTCTCTCTCAAAAATATATCATGTATATCCCTAACCAATTTAAAAGGTGCATTCGGAGGCAGAGGTGGACGCACCTTCACTCAAGGCCATGGACCTGCATCCCCGCAGCGGTTTCTAATTCGACTACTTCAATTTCTCATAGCTCTGGTTTGATGCAATGGTCACTGGAACTCACAAACAGACAAAAAAAAATAGTAACACACTGTCAGCTTTTTGTGGTACATTGCGAACAGCGAACTTTCTGGTTCCAAATCTAAGTGATGCTACAGACATGTTGCATTGCAACAGCACCACATCCCCCTAAGAATGGATTAAAGCACATGCACACAAACAATACTTGCATCATTCGTAGTGGCATGCAGCATGGTTAGTTTACCAAATCCTCCGAAACAGCAAATGATAGTTTAATTCAATCATTTCAAAAAGGTTGTGTTGCCCATATCCCATTCAGCCCAGACCAGAAACTAATCGCAAACTAATCGCAAACCTAAAGTCTATGACTGCAGAAATGTCCTCATGAGGTCAAGAATCAGTAGCGCCTTCGCTTTCGTTCTGACTCGGACATACTGCTAACTATGTTGTAACGCTCTTCGCTTTGGCTCCAGGCCCATAAAGAATCTTTGTAGCTAAGACCCTGTCTCTTAGCCTCTGCCATGTAATCCTTCTTTGCTTCTTCCATGGGACCTTTGCTTTGCTTCTTCGTCTCTGCCTTCTTACCTTTGTTCTCTGCCTTCTTACCTTTGTTCTCTGCCTTCTTACCTTTCGCATCCGTTTTCTTACCTTTCGCATCCGTTTTCTTACTCTTGTCCAAAACCCTTTGATCCCCACCCTTCTCCTTCTTGACATTCTTCACCGCTTGCTGCTTCAACTCTTTCTCGAGTCTCTTCGCCGCTGAAAGCTGCGCTTTCTTATACGGTTGCACGATTGGGGGTGTAGGAATTTGAAATGAAAACTTGTCAAAGGTCTTGGGAGCAGGAGTGACAGGAGGGCTTGCTGAAGTAGGACCCCCGTTTTCAGCCACTTCCTTCCAAGCTGCAAGATCTTCTCCCTGGCCAAAGAAATGAAGAACGACTATATGAACTAAATTGGAGAGATACATGAAGAACAACAAATATAGACCAGGTTGCAAGGTTGTGGCTTAGATACAGACTTTTTCACTCTAAAGGCAACAAAACAGTTTTCAAGGCAGATACATACATTTACATGTAAATTAACTAAATCATGAGCGTGTCCGCCTGAGCTTCTTCAGGGTACTGGCCAACATAACCATCCTGCAAATCTATAATAGGAATTTTCAAGTCGAAAATACTATCCACAGCACAAATACATGTTCAAATCCCCAATCCTCGTAGAACCACTTTGATTGCAAGTAGGCCCATTCCGTTTGGGGCACAACCCCTTCAGCCAGAAGGCATTGCATACAGAATTTCACAGCCTTCCTTTGCTCAGTAGACATGTAGGCCAAGTAAGACAGATCCTGCCAGGATGAAACTTGCCCCTCCCCAAAAACAAAGGAAAAAACGTTTTATCATACAAAGGGTGTCCTGATCTGCTTTGGCAATCTCGGATACAGCAGAAAGGTCCCCCTACAGTCCAACAAGATTTAGTTCATGCAAATCATCCGTACATAAGACATTTTTGATTTGGAGTAAGTCCCAGACTTGTTGATTGCGAGGTTCCAATCCATCGTCTTCACTCTCCGTGATCTCAGCATCACCGCTTTTCTAAGTAGAAACTTTTTTTATTAGATGAATCAACTATGAATTTGAGGCCTCCTCCTTAGCCGCTTGTTTGCATGCCAGCATATCCTGCCGCAAAAAAAAACATGCAGTAAAAACAATTAAACCTTGAGTCACAACACCCCCAAGGCCTCATATTCTTGGGTGCCCTGGTTTTCCAACCACGCCATCCAATCTTCCTGGCAAGAGGGTAGGGGATGATTAAAACAACAGTTTACCAGTTTAAATTGCACATGCAAACATTTACACCCATAACATGCCTTAGTATAATAGGCAGAATATTGACCAGCAGCGACTTGATCTTCCTCGCGTGCGTTTTCCTTTCAGCAGAATTAAAAGAAAAACCAACTAAGAAATCACAGAATCAAGACAAGTACATAGTAGCCTCCTCACTCTGGTACTCTTCGCCATCATGTTCAGCTTGGACCTTGTATCAGTAATCACAACCATTTCTCCTTCATCTGTAAATGCACCTTGCTATAGGTACACTACTAGTATTTGTATAGTATACACATGTATATCTTATAATGCATGTGTGGACAAAAACTAATCAGGCACTACATCCATTAAACTCTTTACTTTCACAACACCCGTTTAGCACCAAACCAATTCGCCATCATGGGCCGAGGATGGATTGATCAAGCCATCGTCTTCGCTTTCCTGGCGCGCAGCTCGCTCGAATTACGAGGTTTCGGGTTGAGGCAGAAGAAGACTGAATAAGATTCAAGGGGATCAAAATTTCCAAACTTGAAAGGGAAGAAACATGTACCTGATGATCATCTTCTTCTTGTTCGCCTTCCAAACCAGGCTCCTGTTACCGACAACAGGGTGTTGGAAAACAGATTTATATATACTCATTGTATGGGGAAAATTTACTTTGGACACAGCTTTCTTGCCTCCCACCCAAGGCTGCCACAAGCATGCACCTCCCGATGCAAAAAACATCTCATCTTGTATGAGTGAAAGTTGGGCTGAAAACCAACAAACCAACCTTTTTTTTGGGCGCCTCATATTCAGCAGGGTCTACCTGATGCACCACTTGGAGAGAGTGACCCCAAGACTTTATAGATTGGATATGGAAAAAATCAAGATACATCTAAATATCTAAACATATTGTTTTTTATTTTAACCAATATACTTGCTTGATGAAAACTGACATTGACATATCAATGGGGACCGGGCCTCCATTTGCGTCTCAAGGTTGTCCATGGCAGACATGTCCTGGAGCGGTGAAGGACAGCAGAGAAAAAGGGAATGGGTGGAACAAAAACAGGCTCAGTCCTGATTTAGCTTCTCCTCCTTCAGGGGAATTTGAGCCAGGAGCTCAAAGGAAAATCGCATGTGGAAAAAAACCCATTTAAATTCAAAAACTCATCAAAAACCCTGAGACCCTTCCTTGTTTTTGATACGTTTGGCCCGGTGAGCCAATATTCCGAGTCTTTTAGCTTGACTCGCGACATACCCACCATATGACTGCTTAGGATTTCTTGGTACATCACCGATCGACCGTAGCAACTTTCTAACCACCATTTTGAGTAATGGGTATGTGAAAACCCTTCCAGGGAATTCATGTACCCAGGTGAACAGGCCGCGGATGCTGCGTTTCTTCAGGGTACCCCTTGGCATCAATTGGCCGGTAAGCTGAATGTTGTCCACATCTAAACGATCAAGTAGTCGAGAAGCTATCAGTGTAGAGTTACTTTGCCGTTTTTGCTTTTGCATGGCGGCCCTTCCTTCGCCCCATGGCTTTCTAATAGCAATCACAACTGGAAATCTCATGGCAGATTGAAAAGTATCTAATGGGCCAACCCCTTTTGAACCACAACCACAACTCAATTCTCAACCCATCAGTTGAAAACTCCAGCACTGCTTGCAAACAGGACCAGCCTCCTCGAAGACGTGCACAGTTTGATGCGTGAAACTGCGAAGTTCTCACTGTTGTGTTGGTTAGGTTTTGCAATCCAGCTTTCAAAAGGATTTGCTATGATATTTCCATCCCCCCAATGTGAACATCAGAAAAATTTTAAGGGTGATGGTAAGAAGACATACCGGTAAAAAGGTCGCCTTGCTCAAAGTCAGTAGTTTTCTGGTTCAACATGATTTAAAGGAACATACTGGTAAACACATACATTTCCTCCAGCAGAGCTATAAGGGTGGGGGCTTGAAACATGCAAGTGAAGTAGCGGGCGCAGTGACATGTCCCCGAAGGACATCGCAAAATCCACCAAATGCGATGTAGTCAGGTTGCACTCTAAACTGAATCATATCTCATAATTCAGGCACTTCCCTCCCTGATGATAATGAAAAAAATCAAAACAAGACGAAACACTAGGTGACAAAAACAGCAGTGCGTGTAAAAATTGTTTCACCTGTTTCGTCGGCTTGGCTTGATTTGATCTTGAAGTTCGCTTGCGGTGGCAAAAAGGCCAGCCCTGGAGATACTCACTAGCAGTCCCAAAAAGCAAAAAGGAAATTAGGGTGAATTGAGTTAATCCGTTTTGGGGAGATCCATTTCTTACACATCTACTTTCTACCAATTAGTTTTCCATTTGGGACAGCCATACATGTGAGAAACACGCCATATCTAATAGTTGTTGATTTGATCTTCAATTTCGCACAAAGTGGCCAAAAAAGCCAGCCCTATGGAGATACTCACCAGCAGTCCCACAAAAAAAAATAAGGGATCACAGCATTTACTTTCTGTATATATATGCATTTGGGACAGCTAGATTGGCGAGAAACACCCCAAATTTAATTAGTAAAACACATTGTGTCTAAAGACTACACTGTTTCAGAATCCTCAGGCCGTTCAGTGATATCTTCATTGCTCGAATCAGATTTGAAATCGCAGTCGCAATCCGTACTGACAAGGTACAGACGTTTCCTGTCTTTACGGCACAAATACTTCTTCAAGTACACATAGTAGCAGACAGGGCAGCACCTATCATCAGCGACAGCCGCCAAAAATGCTATCAAATCCTCTTTCTTCTCTGGCATGGCTCACACAAGGGCCAAACCACACGTCAAAAACCTTGGACCCTAAAAGCTGCACCAAGTAGGGCACATCATTTTCCCAAGTCCTTTTCATCTTTCCCTCATCGTACATACATCCGAGAACCACAGCTGGCACATATTGATTGTTGAAAAACGACCAACATATAAACACCTTTATATATACATATCCCGGAAACATCAATACATATATATATATATATACATATTCAAATTTACACATCTAGATATATACTATATGATCTGTAAAATATAAATATATATATAATATATGTTTTTTTTCCTCACCCGCACTCGCACACTGCACACACAGCGCACGCATAGCCATGCATATTATACATATATTTACATTCTACAGCCACCTGCGCAGTGCGTGGTCGTGTGCACCCATGCATGCCTATAAGCATGTCAATGTGGTCATTTTTCACACTTGTAATTGCAAGTCACGGCAGCGTAAGGACACGCCAGCTTATTGCACATCAATGTATATTTTCAATCCAGCCATGCGTCGTTGGCACAATGAGCTGCAAAGGCCCACAAGCTAGCTAGATGGTGGTTGCGACAACCATGGGGACCCCATGGAGCCATGGTAGCCAGAGCAGGTAGGTTGCATAATTCTGTACCGAATACCTTAAAAACCGCTCCCTGCATGCTCA
>DF245206.1:0-19708 GCA_000507305.1 Breviolum minutum Mf 1.05b.01 | reverse complement strand
CAACAACAACAACAACAACAACAACAACAACAACAACCACGACGACAACCACGACGACAACGACTCGTGCGAACCTCTAATCCTCATGGCAGTCCTGCTTGGCACCATGTATTGCGGAAGTGTCTTTTGTAACTCCTGAGCTTCACAAAAAGTTTCTCAACTTTCCCGGCTGACCCAAAATTTGGAGACAGTTTTGTTTTCCAAGGTTCCTCGCAGTCGTCTCTTCAAAGCAGGTTTGTGATTACAAGATATATTCTTTTGCCCTGTCAGTTTTGACAACCAATTGGAATATACTCTATACTCTACATAGCCTTAGGACTGATGCGGTTGCAAGCTTGCTGCCACATTTTTTGCAGACTTATGCTGGCTCTGTCAGATGAATTCGGCCACTCGCTCGACTTCAGCCTGTGAAGTGGAAGGCACGCTCCTTCCAAGTATGAAACAAACCAATTCTGCATGTATAATGCACGATTACGCCCACAATGAGGGACATGGCAAATCCAGCTACATCTGAAGCACTGGAGTATCTCGTGGACACGGAGCACTTCATCTTTTCTTTGTATTTCTGCACATCTCTAGAAAACTTCTTGTCGTTCTCGCTAGGAACATTGGCTGCATAAATAGCGCTGTTTGCCAAATGGTGGAGAGTGCGCCACTGGATACAGAACTTATGCGGCCACATGGTGTGTATGACAGCATTAGGTCCAGAAGAGACAGCGTGGAGGAATAAATAGGGAACGCACGCAAGGGTGTTGCAAAAGAGTAGAGTACCACCACACAACCATCCTTCCCACAAACCAGCAGCTGGAGTAGTGGGATATGTTCCTTTACAAATGTGTTGCTCCAAGTGCACAAGATGGTGCAGTGGTTGCACCTCGTGAAACAATTTGTGCAGCCAGGCAAACTTGAATTGTACCATTCGATGAAAGAAAATGTGTTCGGTGATCACCGCCGCAAAATGAATGAAATGAAAAGGAAAACCAAAACCCACCTGAATCATTGCTAGGGCCGTCTGTAGCTGCAAACATGCTGCTAACTGCGAGGTGGTATAAGCAATTTCCATCAGTGCTTCTGCTTTGCTCAACCTGAAATCTCGCTCTAGAAGCTCTTGCACAACTCGGTAGCCTTCACACCACACGGGACAAGTCATCACGAGCGCAAGGCCCAATGCGTAGAGCAACAGAATACTGTTTTTGCACCGAGCTCTCAATGGAGCTCATGGGAAAAGTCACATAGCCTTGCCATGCCTTCGGCAACAAACCTTCCAATGCCAGTAGCAACAAATGCCGAATGGCCAATTGAGTAAACGAGACCATGGAAATGGCCATGGCCATTGCCCAATTGTTCAACCATTCTGCAACATTGGATGAGTTGAATTGCCACATGTTTCTGCGAAATTTGTAAAAATAGTAGCATTAACCCATGACAAGTGTTGGCAGCAAGGAATACATCCAAATGAAGCACTGATACTCGGCAGAGAAACCTGCCATCCAATTCAAGAAAAGGATGAGGGGGACATAGGAGATCAAATTTAAGACCAAGACCAGCGTTGGACCTGTAGCAACGGAAACAAAGAGTTTCTGAACTTGCTGGGTAGCTTCAGCATATGATTCCCAGGATCTTATCAAGTATGAAATGGCTACCTTCCATTTCAAGTAATGGCAATGCCCAAACTTTTTCAGCGCGTGGATGGCATCAATCCATATCGGATGCACAATCATCAAGTGCGAAATCGTCTGCGACTTGGGCCAAAATGTAGGTCTGGATTCAAGTGGGTCTGATGAATATCTTACATTGCTCCTGGGCCTGAAAAGTCAATTGGTTTTCCTTTCCGCGTTTCCTCTAGTTCCTTCATGTTGACATATTTCAGCTTTTCGTTCTGTTTCTACTATATATCTTTTATCTTTTTTGGGCTCTGGGGGCAGGACCATTCGAAGGGCGTTGGGCGACAGAGATGCAGGAGTGACCCAGGCCCACAAACCGTCCTCTCGAAACTTCGTTTCTGTCGTCGTGTATCCATTGCTATCCCTAAGCATTCACAAACTTCCAGGGCCTTGGCCACGTTGAGTCCCACGGCTACAGCCTTCAGTGATACGCTGGATATGTCGGATACGTTAAAGAATTGAATTAAAGAATTGATATTCGGGTCCCTCTGCCTGTGCGCCCAGGAGTGACAATGCAGCTTCCACCTCTGTCAGTTCCTGAAGCGCATGACATGCACGTCACAGGAAAACATGCATTTGCCTAGGCTCGGTGACAATGTGAAGCCATGTCATAATGTTAACATCTCCCAAGTCTTGCATATCTTTGCAGATGCAAGTCTTACAGATCTCTTTGGGTGATTCAAATGGTTTCTATTACTTTTTATGAAGTCACATCGATGCTGAGGCCACCGCAATCCGAAAGCCTCTGACTTTCACCTGGACAAAAACATGCCCTGACCACGATGCTCCTAGTCGACATTTGACATGTACTGTGTCCTTCTTTTTTTGCTGTGTCTGATTTGAAGAACTTCATGAGTTTGATATCTTTCTGACATTTTTTAGCTTTGCCCGTACAGCCAGCACAGTACAGCCACCATTCTGAGTATCAAGCCATTTCATCATTGCGCCCCAGGTATAAAAGTTGTCCACAAGGTAACCACATTACCAAATCGCCTGTCTTGTACATTCTCTTTCCGTTCAATGGATTTGATATGAATCGTTCAGCTGTTTTCGCTGCATCTCGATAGTATCCTTGTGCCAATTGATCACCGCCAAGACAAAGTTCACCAGGAGCACCGATGGGCTGTAGAGATTTGTACAAAGTGCTTTCAAAAACATAACATTGAACTCCCATCAAAGGTCGACCAATTGGAACATGATGTTGCTGTGGTGTAACACTTGAAAGGAAGGAACCACCAACTGATGGAGAATCACCTTGTACATCCAACGTAAAATCCTCGCTTTGACGACTTTGACTTAGACTTCGTTGCGTCAATTCCGCCCAAGTGGAGACCACGGTGTTTTCTGATGGACCGTAGGCGTTGACCAACGTTCGGCCGTGGGTCGCCCATGTGTCGACCAAGGCGGGAGGACACGCCTCCGCAGCCACGGCCAACGTCTTCAACGCCACCAAGCGGGACGGTTCCAACACCGACAACGCCGAAGGAGTCAATGTGGCACACGTCACATGGTGCTGTGTTAAGGCTTCAGCAAAGCCTTCTTCACCCCATAGAACCAAAGAAGCACCTGACAGGCAGGTTCGATGTTTCTGACATTGATTTGTTAAAAGAACCTTGTCTCACTGAGCAAAGGAAGTTTACTTGAGAACTTTCCGATGTACAGACTTTTAAAGAACGATAGAGGAATCGTTCATTACAGGAATAGTTGGGCGATGTAACGGTTCTGTAAAGAAAGTGTCAGTTAAGGAAAGGACGTCATTTTTCGTGGCAGGGGCAGTGTTTTGTGCTCTTGGCTTGTCACTTTGTTTTTCCATACAAAATGCGCCCGCGAAGTGCGAAAGGTAACCGTGGCGAAGGGGCGGTCTTATGAGGTGCTGCGACGTCTGAACCTGACTTGAACTACGGTTCGTGGGGCTAAGTTTAGAGGGCCCAACATTGCAACATCTTGGCCTTCAAGATTGTTTGCAAATGTAATGTGAAATGGACTACTGTTTCACAATCCGATGTCACTTGACAGAGGAATACAGAAGATATGGTTTTCAAACTCCAAATCCTCAGTACGTCGTAGCATGTAGTACACAGTAGAACATGGCACTTTACATAGTAGTGGATGTTTTGCTATTTGAGTTGCTGTTGTTGTTCCTTGTTGTTGTCGTTGTGGTTCCTCGTTGTTGTAGTTGTCGTTCTCATCGTCGTCGTCATCGTCGTTGTTGTTGTTGTTGTTGTTGTTGTTGTTGTTGTTGTTGTTGTTGTTGTTGTTCCGGGTTGATTGGGCTGGACCTTGAACACCTCCAGAGGCAAATTCTTTTCCCAAATTGTAGGTACTTTCCCTTTTGAAACTTCTGCGCCAGTTTTACTGGTATTTGTTTCTTGTTTGACGTTGGATGAATGGGACCTCTTCCAACACCACATCAAACCCTATGCCCTCAGCAAACTCCCTCCTGCCTCCACAGAAGGTGCTTAAGTACTCCTGTACTGCACCATCAAATGCAGGCTTGAAGAATTGCAAAACACGATCTTTGTTGGAAATATTCATGAGCGCCAGCTGCTCTCTCACCATATTGGCCGCAGCACGATGATCAATAGCAACTCCCTTGGGTTTTCCGGTGGATCCAGAAGTATAAATCACATAGGCCAATTGCAAAGGAGGAGCTTGTTCAATCTGTTCGATTGAGCTCTTGGAGCTTTTTCCCTTCGAAGAGATTGGCCAATTCTCAACACAAAACACCTCGTTGCCAGCTGTTTCGATAAATTGGCGCTTCTCTTCTCTGCATAACATTAATTTGGGTTGAGCGTTGTCTAGAATATGTTTGATTCGTTCTGCTGGATATTCAGGATCGATTGGCACATAGGCTGCTCCAACACCAAGTGTTGCCCAAATAGCCTGCAGTCATTGCAGTTGGAGAGTCAGACAGTCAAACTGCAGTTGGAACATTGCCAGGCTTGATGGATTCTTGGTTTGCATTCTTGGTCTGCTTAGTCTGCTTGGCTTGACTGAGGATGGAACTACCGCGAGGTCCACGGAACGTGCCAATAACAAGCCGATGATGATGGGTTCCCCAGGTGTCTTTGGAAGTTTCGTCTTCAATGCTGCAGCAAGAGCAGTCACACGTGCACCAAACTCCTCGTACGTCAACGTTGTGTCCTTGGAATCACTTAGTCAAGTGAGGACAAGCAAAAGCATTGGGTGTATTCACAGATTGACAGTGTATTCAGTGAGATTAAGCACCACGCATCCGAGATGATCGCAGTTTGCTTTGGATTTTGAAGTATTTGGAGCTGAAAAGCCTGTCCCATGAGAAACTTAATATTCCAATTTGAACAAGGAGCACTAGAAGTTCTCAGAACATGGATAAACCTTTGGTATCATTTGGCACATTCATGTGCATTCCAAGGGCAAAATGTTTCAAACCGTTTCCAATTTTTGACTCGAGAAGTGTGTGCATTCAGCAGCTTGCCTTGATCAAGGGTGTGGGCGAAACGCAGGCTTTGTTGTGGCCACCCCATTCCAAAATGCGAGTTCGTTCGCTTGTCGAAGTAACCTTTACAGGACTCTGAGTAATTCGTCTAACTTCAACATGAGGAGTGCATGGATTTACTTCAATCCTACTCTTGTCTCCCTTCAGTATCAAATCCCCACAAGGAAAGGCGCCAAAATGCTCAGTAAGAGACTGCTCTGATCTCATGGTTTGAATTGAATTGAATTCCTCGTCTCTCCTCATCTTACTTCTTGAATGCTGAGGCTCCCCAACCGGTAAGGATAAAAGCTCTGCAGTGGGTTGTTCGGCTACTGCGGTCGCCAACGCCTGGACCGCTTTTGTCTGACACAGGAAATTCGGAAAGGTGCTTGAAACATATTAAAAACATGTTCATATATCTAATATTGAAACGTATATTGAAACGTATTGAAACCTGTTTACTTTTATCGTTTTATCCTGTTTTCCTCGAGCTTTGATTCTGCAAACCACACCTGAAAGGCTTGTGCAAAACGCTCAGCACGGGTCACATTCCAAAGATGCCGGTTGTAAACCTGGCCAAACCCGAAACATGATGAAACATGATGAAACACAATGAAACACAATGAAACACAATGAAACACAATGAAACATGGGAGACGTCGACATCTCGAGTCCATGAAGGTGCTGTCATCCAGGCTCCATGCCAGGAGGACGATGAACCCTTGCAAACCTCCACTGGTCCCTGGCATCTCCTTGGTACAAACTTTGAGGGTTGAAGCTGCAACATCGACAATAAATCATTTAAAATCATTTAATAGATTTGCAAAATTATCATACATCCAAAACCTTCCAGCTACTTCGTGCAAAAGGACTGATGAACAGATTGAATTTGTTCAATACCGTTCGATTCGTACCTTTTCCATTCGTACATATGTATTCGTATCGTACCTTTTTTTGGCATTTCGAATGGAGATTGTGCAGTGCTCGAAAGCGAACCTGGCCGCTGTTGTGCCTGGCCTGCATCTCACAGGTGATGTCGAACAGCGCCGCGGTACGTTCGAGCTCCACTTGCTCCACACGTAGACCCTCGACAGAAAGTCTGTCAAAAAACCCGAGAGAAACTCCCGACATCTCCAGACAAACAGAAACCTGGTCGAATGTACTTGAAATTCTTGAAATTGAATGTACTTGACTTGTCTAAGTGTATTTGATCCCTCTGGTCATCTACGCAGTTTATGGAGCAGGGATGTGCGAAAAAAGAGCAAAAGGAGTCAAGTTGCCTCCATGCTCCAAGACAGCTCATCTTTGTCCTCGCACAGTTGGATTCCACGATCAACATAGGTTTATCACTTCCACGATCGCGATCGGGGCCGTCCTGAAGAACAAACATTGCCGGGATTGCAGCTGCATCAAGCTTCGCCTCCTGGGTGCGTGTTCTGTCTGGATCAGCGAATCTCGCCACACTGAAATCAGAAATGCATCTCACTGCGCCTCGAGAAGCACTGCATAAGGTACCTCAAGTGAAAGAGCAACAAGAAGCACTCCAAAAGTCTCAGTACTGAGGTGTTTGAATTGATGTAATTACTAATTTTGTCTCTTTCGGTCGCACCGAGGAGTTTTTGAAGGCTCCCAGAACTGTTTCTCGAAGGCGTTGCAAGAGATCCTTTTTACGTCCAGGTGAAAAGGTCACTGGCTATGGATGGCTGTGGAACTTGTTCATGGAATGTACGCAGTTTGTAAACTAGTTTCATAGACTTACTTCAAGGACATAAATAAGCCAATTAAAGAGTTAAGTAAGATGCATGCATAAATTTGGAGCGTAACAATCATATCAGAACACATACAGCAAAAAAACGCAGATCAAAATACCTGTGCAACAACACATTTACATGTCTACATGATGATAGGCTCTCTGTAGAAACAGCATTACCGTGCGACTTCCCCGTCTAAGAGGGAAACATTACAGATAAGCCAACTTTCTGTGCACATGTGTATCCGTTGTATCACTTTTTCGCGGTTCTCATGTCACACTTTGCTCGCGAAATGTATGCAACCTCCTTGACTGGAAGTCGTCGCATTCTTTTTGCACGATGCTTTTTTCGTCAAACAGAAAGGCGCAAAAACTCATGACACAGACGTGGAAAGTAGCACCACGGCTCCTCGAAAGAACCACTCTGCATGGCCACACGGAAAATGACCGTGTTCCTGCCGAGTTGAATGTATGAAGCACTGTCCTCTTGGAAAACAGAAGAGAGCTGAGCAACTGGCACAAAGTACCCAATCAGCGGCTCCACTGCTGGCCTACTGTAAAGTGTGAGTCTCAAAATGAAAAATGAAAAGAAACATAAAGAAACTATGAAATCCTTTCAATTCCTTAACACAATTCTAGTTCATTTATGATATTTATGTTGACATTGTATTTCAAACGAGTTTTGAATGTCTGTCGTGTCTACCCTTCTCAATTCAGAACTCGGACACACGAGGCTCGTGAGGCTCGAGAAGCTCCGTAAGCGCTTGACCCATTGCGATTGGCGACCGGCGATGCAATGGCCAAGTCCATGGCGCCACCATAACGACCCAAAACCAAGGCGAAAATGCCTCGACCAACGAAGCTCGTGACTCGTGAATTTAAAAAAAATGCCATGTTGTATCATGTTGTCAATTTTTGTCATGTGTTTTAAAACATGTTCATAATGTTCATATGTTTTCCATGTGCCGAAATGGAATCCATTCAAAATCCTTCGGAATCATTTTGGATCTTGGGCAAAGGCCAAGCAAAACTGAGAACAACGTGGCACCTTGGGAGACGTGCCGTGCACGTGGCAATCTGCACTGGGTGCAATCTGCTCTGAGTGCAAAACCCTTGGCTCTGGCTAAGCTGCGCAAACGATTTGCTAACGCTGGCGGCAATTGAAAAGGCACCTACAGTGGCACTCACCGTCACTGACACCATCATAATATATTTGCTTTTTAGATTTTAGATATAATGATCCTCAGTATCGAAATGGGAGGCACCAAGAAAAGGATTGAATCAGCAAGCATCGCACCAAACAACACTTCTCAGTGTCAATGCAAAGTCTGAAACTTTCCAACAAAAAAAAAGCATGCTGTTCGCTTGCAGTGTCAGATTTTTATTTTTTTCGGAGACTCTTTGAGGTGAATTGATGCAAGTAGAAACCTGGTGTCCAAAGGTTGTGTGATTGTTTCTGCGAAAAACCCTGACATCTTTCGACCGATTTGAATGCCTGCCCACCATCCAGCGGCAGTATGGCAGGACGAGGATAGTCTGTTGGCACCTTGCTACTTTGCGAATGAAAGAAGCAAAACACACGAGGAATCATACGACCTTGCATAGCCCAAGACTTCGCAGCAAAATGCATTCGCAAGGATTTATATGCTTCGTGTATCTTTGTATGACATATCTATGCGAATGTCGACTTCAACATGATTCTTCGTGAAAAGATCACAACACCGCCTGCAAGGCTGGCAAACCTTGAAGTTGGACACGCCAATATGCCAATTCCTTCTCCAAACGTCCCTGGAGCGGATTGGAAAAGTGCAAAGTGCTGAATCTATCCATGATCTATCGATGATCCATCCATCATCTATCCAGATCGAGCTATTTCACATCCGTTCACCGATTCGTTTCACTGATTTCTTGTCAAGTTGGTGACACGGCTATTTTGCCTGTGCCATCCACTGGCGCTGCCAGTATGCGAAATCTGCGTATTGCATGGACAAAGGAGGCAGCTGCACGGCCTCTCTCACAGCATTCAAAAGAGAGGCAAAAAAACGAAGCTCACAGCTGATCAAGCTGGCCATGGGACTCAACCACTGCTGCTTCGTTTTGGTGGGCAAATGTCCTGCCCACACCTCGCGCTGCTTGTACTGATTGTAGGCCGTCGTGAGCTCATGCCTTTGAGAAAATCTTGATCCAAACTTTGAACTTCCATGATCTTTTTTATACTTTTTTTGAATGTCTCAACTTCCAACCTGAAAATAGCCAGTGATCGTCCATCTGTCACCGAGTGGTGCATATTGATCAGCAAGAAATGCACGCAAGGCTCTGCACTCACCTGTGTTTGTGAATTGCCGTCTTTTTTCGGGAAACAAATGTGTTTTGAAGAGGATCATTGAAACTTCCAACGTTTGGTAGGGAGACTAGGTGGTAGGGAAGTTTTCTATGCGTTTGGCAAACAGCTGTGTTTGGTGAAGAGAAGATGAAGAGACTAGGGAAGACTCCGATAGGTTTGAAGAGTTGGTATTTTCGCAGCTTTTTCTCCGTTTTTTGTTTCGACTTCGTTTCGACTTCGCCACTTCCGGACCTTGGCCAAGATCACACGGATCAAGGGATCGTCGCGCAGATCGAAAGGTTTTCGGACCTGACTTTCCGCTCTTCTGTCTGTCCAAAGGTTTTTGGAGAAAAAACGGAGAGGCAAACGGAAAATGTTTAACACATGAAAAGAAACATGGAAAAAAATGTTTCAAGAAAATGCAAGCAACAGGGGTCAAAGGGGGTAGAAGGGGTAAAAGCACACAGGAGACATCGAAGTGTAAGGCATAAGTCACTCTACTTAGGACAAGGTGAAAAGATGTGAAAACAGCAAGCTGCGATTCAGGCTGAATAACTTGGAATATGAAGAGTTGCAACATGAAAAATCAAGAATGAAACGTGTGAAACGTGTTATGTATTCTACGGGTTTTGGTGTTTGGAAGTGAAGCAACTTCACCTCCTCCATCAGCCACGACATCGTCGTGTCTACAGCGGACCTGAGGAGTGGAGATGCAGGCTGAGCGTAGCTGTTTCGAATGGTGATGTCGTCATGATCGAAATCGAAGAGATCGAAATCAAAAACAGCTTACCAGCGAAGTCTCATCGGTCTCTATGAGAAAATCGACAGAGCTGTCTCTGTCAATTCTACACTCAATTCAAACTCCATTCCTGAGACCTTAGACAAACTTGTTGCTTTGGGAGCTGACCCTCTTCGCTCATCGCCAAACGTCAGACTGCTCGTGCTGCACCTGGAGACAAATGACTAAAAATGGCCACAAAGCTGCTGCAATCTTAACTTGGAACGAGTGTAAGCTTCGTGCATCTCCACCAAGGGAACTGCCTCGTGGTGTTTTTCAGGTGCGATTCTTAACCACAAACTTGATTTCACCAACTAAAGAAAGCCGGAAGAGAGGAAATGCATCGACAAAACCGACGCTGCACTTCACAAAAAAAGATTGCTTATGATTTCTGGTCTGGTGATGTTCTCTATCCATATACATACGTACGTATGACGTATGTATATGTATACATGTACTTGAATGTACCCCTGGCCACCCATCTAGACACTCGATAAAAACATATGGTTGCTAACATGGAAAGCTGGATGAGAACTTTTACACAACGCAAAGACAGGAAAGGAAAGGCTCATGTAAGGCAGCTGCCAACATATCTAATATATCTATATATTGTATATATCAGCAACGGACTCTATTGTATCTGCGAAGGGACATTGCTAAAATGGTCGTCGTTTTTTGTGTGTCCCCTATCGTTCCTGAGTGTTTGGTGTTAGTGGACATGAGCAAGTGATTGAAGAAAAGTAGCAGAAGCAGAAGCAGCAGAACAAGCAGCAGCGGAAGAAAAAGCAGCAGCAGCAGCAGCAGCAATGAAAAAGGAATAGTTTCTTACCAGCACTTCAGCCATTTTAGTGCTCTGTCTGTTGGGATGTGTCCGTAAGGAAAATGGTCATCGTTTTGGTCATCATTCTAAGCTGCCTCTCACTTTCGAATTTTTTGAGGTGTGTTCATTTTGTGCATGATATCTTTACTTCTGGCACACAGATTTTGGATGCCTTTGGAGGCTTCGTTTAGTATCAAAAGTCATTGTTTTTTGTGTCACCCCTATCGTTCCTGAGAGTTTCATGATCGTATCAAGTATCAATGTCCTGGTGGAAGCGTTCGTAAGGGTCGGAGGTTTTGGCGGGCGCTCATATACATATGAAAGGGAGTCAATTTTGTTTCAGGTAAATCACAAGGACATGCAGGAGAACAAGTCTGTTTGAACAAGCCTGTTTACAGAATAGCCAGGGCACGTATAGACTTCTTAAAATTGAAGATGCTGGATATTAATAACATGGGGATATCCTTTAAAAACGCAACCTCCAGAAATGAAGCATCTGTCACCATGCGTCACCGTCATGATCTGTCACTCATGTGTCATGTCTAAAAATCCCAGAAAAAACGCACCAAAAAGAAAACCCGCACACACAACACACATAAAACCTACTATTTGGCATGAATTTCATGAAGCCTTCAAAAGGAAAACTCTGGGTGTACACAGCTCAACCGGGAAAGCGATCTGGAGCGCAAAAAGGAGAGTGGAACGAACGGGATTTGCTCCCGGGCGCCCGGAGCAACATGGTGAATATCCGGTTTGATAGATGTGATATGATGTGATCAACCGGAGATTGCATGAGCAGCAAAAAAAGATTTCAAATCAATCTTGGAGTTCAAATTGAATTGTCCAGCGACTCCGTTTCTAAAGTGGCATTTCCAGGCTTTGTTTTGTGTCAAACCACAAAGGGTTGCATCATACAAAGGTTCAGCACGGGCTGACTGAGACATTTCTTGAAAGGTTTCACACCCCATCGCAATGTGCTTTGATAGGGCTACGTATGTCATACATCTGAAAAGATGTTTTGCCGCATCTGAACGTTGTATTCCCATCCAAGACAATAACAAGTCTTTCAGGTTCAAACTATTTTGCAGCCAAGTGAGACACAAAAATGCAGCGATAGGCGATAGCCATCCAGAAACCACTCACAAGCATATTTTCTGTATATTGAGTACGTCAAGTAATTCAAGCCACAAGCATTCCAAAAAAAACAAATCCGTGTTCATACAATGGGTGCACAAATTAGCACAAATCAGCATGATATAAACACAAAGGATCCAAATTATATAAAGAATGTATAAAAATACATTACTATTACATGAAGGGAGAAAATTCAACTTCAACTCTCCATGTTTTTGGTCGCAACATTCCGCCTCTGTCCGTGGCGATCGCATGGGCGGTGAGTTGTACGTGGGCCACGCCGGAGACCACGAGGGACGACATTCCTGAGAGTCTGACATCTTCCGCTTTTGTTTTTTTCAGAGTCGTTCCACTGGCTCCTAATTTGCGACAAAGAATTTTCACCTCTGTGATTGCTGTATTGATTTTCGCAAGAAAACTCCGAGTTCAGAACTGTTGAGTTGCGAGTCCTGATTCAAGGTTGGGTTTGTAGCATCGCAAGATAGCACCACAATAGAGAGACAAGAGACACAACTGGAACAATTGGATTTTCCAGGAATGGCACATTATGAGGACACAAAAAAGCACACCATGCCTACCCAGAATATAAGAAGCTACATGGCTCGACAAACATGTTTTGCCTAGAATCTTGTGGGAAGGCGGGAAGGCTGAAATCTATCAGTCTGAATCAATTGTTGGCTCTACACTCTCCGGACTATGGAACCTGAAAGATAGACTGCCATCAACATCATCATTATCATCCTTTTCATCGCCGTCGTCTTCATCGTGTTCCTTGTTGTACTCTCCTCACGCATCATCATTGACATCATCATCACCATATGTGTTTTATGATTATTGAGAGTTTTTGGCTCTAGATAATTGTTAAAACCCAACAAATCTTGAACTTGTAAAAATTGCTGGAATCATCACTGTACAAAAATATGTGCCATAAAATTCTGTTGGAGTATATCTATCATCTGGTTGTGGTTTGGCTTACATTACGATGAATACTCCAGCTGGACCAATACCTATCTATACTGATTTTATAAGATACTCCATGTAAAAACGAAACTATTCCTTCATAACTTAAACATGTCTTTGGCGGGAGCGCCAACAAGCTTGAAAATTCAAATGTGGAGATAATATGAACAATGAATTATATTTTCTTAAGGGAAAGAACCTTGCGTCGAAATCTTAACATTCTGTTTCGTAGAACCCAGATCAAATAGTAAAGGACTAGTTTATCATAAAAGAAAGCCAAGAGAAAATAGAACTCGCAGGACAAACTTCACCGAATAATTATTCAACATTGGCCTATTTTTCAAGCAACAAATTGAGCTAATTAGTTTCGCACACAAAACACGATAAAAATACAAATGAGTTTCTTGAGTTTTTTGATTGAATTTTCGCAGCCTTCACTGCCTGGATCTTCTGAGCACTGCCCATCATCATCATCATCATCATCATCATCATCATCATCATCGTCATCATCGTCATCATCGTCATCATCATCATTCTACACACTTCGGTACTTGGAGGTTATCGGTTTCTTTTTATATTTGAATAACCGTCGACATCCTGTTTCCCAAGGCCTTGAGCGTGTCAACATCAACATGCCGCTGCCTCCCAGACCGCCAAAAAAAAAATGTCCAAAATGCCATCACCTTGACACATAACTAGGGAGTGATCCGCGAGATCAGTTTCCGTTTAGTATGTAGAACCACGAAGAACTTAAGATCCGTTGGTTCCTCTAAACAGCCACAAGGATGCAAAATCGATCCTACGCTGCCCATGCCTGTCCGATCCATGCGCCTACAACACTTTCCAAGACTTTCCAACACTTTGCTGACAAAACGACAAAACAACAAAACATTGGAAAGCATTATTTTGCTCATCTTTGCTCTGTTTCTTTCCAATGTTGTTTTGCATGTCGTTGATTTTCGATGTTCATCATTTTTTTGGATCTAAGTTCTTCGCGATAAAAGCGAGTCTGCGCGCTGCAGCTCGGGTTGCCCGGGGCTGCTTATGCGATCCTTCAAGCGTCCACCAATCCTGACGGCATGTCGTAGCACGTTCCAATGCAGATTTCTCAATGTATTTAGATATAGTCATTAACTTATCTATATAATTCGAAAGACAGTGAGACAGTGGCCTAGATTCTAGATCTCTTTGAACTGAAGGTAGGAAATGGACATCTAGTCGAGTCATTTGGTCAAGTCACGTTTGTGGTCGCAAGCGGTGTCGAACAGGAGGATTGTCCTTGATGCAATGCACGAAGTTCCAAGTTCCAAGCATTCAAAACATTCAAAGTCTCAGAATCATCAGAATCATCAGAATCCCAGACGTTTGGAGCATTTTCAGCAAATTTTGTCTTCAGCTCCGCACTGCCGTTGCTGGACTCCAAAATTCCATGTCGTAGCGGAACTCTCCAGTGGGTGTGGTGACCTACAAATGTATGCTAAATTTCTAAGAATCACCATGAATCCTGATGAATCGTGCTGAAGCACGATGAAGCACGATGAATCAAGAATTCCAGATGAGAAATAGGATGAAGTGTGGCATAAACTTATAAACGACATAAATGATCTATGAATGAACTTCATGGCTCGGGAGATTCGTTGAGAGCAGAGGGTTTGCACAATGAAGCAGCTGCTCCATTGCCTGAACTACTGCAGCTTCACCATCAATGAAATCCCGAAGCAAATTGCCTCATCATGCAGAAAGAGATAGCAAGGAAGAAGGTCTGAGATATAAAATGTAATTAAAATATCATAAAATCCTGACAAGTGGTCATTTATTGCCACTTTTTCCTCAAAGTTCCTTGAGACTCAGGTGTTTGCTGCGAAGGACATCGTGGCGTGCAATGACCTCGGATGTCATGGCCAAAAAGACAAAAAAGACACGGGCTAGGAAGATTGCGTAGGATGCTATGGGATGACATGGAATGATGGTTATATTCAATAGGGGAGTGGGGAGTAGGAGGATATATGATAGCGGACTCGGAATATCCATTTGATATATTTTGATATCCTGTCGTGTCTGCTCTGTCTGGTTTCTAAACACGGCTTTGAAGATCTTTGGGCAAAAGTCTTCCAAGGGCTCGGACACGCTCAATGGACGCGGCAAAGGCAGCACGATCAAGATGTCCTTCCAACCTGGCAGAACTTGTCTCAACCGACTCAACCGAGCCAAGTTCTCGAGATGGACAGCGTGCGGCGTGCGTAGAAAGACAGGAGCCCTTCTGTCGTCGATGGGTCTTCAGTTTGGTCTGCAAGAGTCACTTCCTAGAAATGCTCTCACAAGTTACAAACACCGAAGACTGAAGATTGACAATCGTCACATTGCAATGGTTTCCCATTGAAGCAATATACATATATATATGTATATATATATATATATGTATATATATATAACGAATATTATATATAAATGAAGAATCGCAGAACCCAACCAAATGTAATTTCTTTGAGTCAAAGCTTTCCTTGACCAACAAACACTCTGGAGACTGGGATACGCAAAATCCAGCACCACTTTGGGTGCTCCAAATCTTAACACATAGAACATGGCGGCGGGAGAGTATATCATCAAATGCAAGTCTCTTCGGTAAGTTTTCTCGCTTTGCCCCCACCTCAGAAGCACCGGAGAGTTGTATGCACCGCTGTTGGGTTGCAGCTCTTGCAGGACTAACCTTGGCAATGGCGCGAGGACATGATAGTTCTGATATCCAAAAATGAATCAATGAATCAATGAAATCAATGAGGTGACAAGTCGACAAGTCGTCGCCAAGTGTCATATGTTCTTGGCCCAAAGATGCTGGCATCAGACCTTCAACAGGTGCTGGGCCTAAAGGCATCACCTGAAGACGTAAAACGTAGACTGAAGGAAACTGGAAACCTGGAAGGACCTGGAAGGACCTGGAAGGACATTGAAATTTCTGAAAATTCTTTCAACGCTTTATGTTTCAAATGAAAAGGTTGAATGCCCGACATCTTCACAGGGAGTCGCTAGAGTGCAAAGCACAGAAAGACAGAAAGACATGAGAAAGGCATGAGAAAGGCATGAGAAAGGCATGACTCCATGGCCTGAACTTTATAGTATCTCTCTGTTCACGCCTCGCGGGTGTTGCTCAGCAACATCGCCAATGAAGAGGCTGAAGGCGCTGCGTAGACTTCATCGAATTGCAAAGCGGCAGCCTTGTGAGTCAAAAAGAGACGACTGAAAGCCAAGAATTTCTGGATTTAACGACTAACGACTAATCAAGGCACTAATTAAGCCTTTCAGATCAAGGCACAAAAGGCACAAAATGAAAGTGTCAGATCCATGGAATTTCCATCGACAAATTCACTTGACCCAAACATTTGACATAACTATTCATTTATATCCATTTATTCAATTTATTCGTTCATATTAATTCATTAACTCCGTTTATGTTTAAATATTTTAAATCTCCACAGTTCTTCAACCAGCTTCACAGCTCCGACACTCTGACAGTCTCTGCCTCGGGAAGCTGTGCTCTCAAGGCGGACAGCAACGCGGCCGCCTTCAAGGACGTCCCTCCCAACCTGGAATCTGACAACAAACCAAACATCAGTGAATCAACGGACAGATTGGAAAGAATTCGTGTGTTTCTGTAGAATTCGCCAGGCTGACGCAAAGAAGTCTGCATGGACGGAAGTACAGTCTGGATCCCGTCTCAAGACCTCAAACAGAAATGATAACATCATGGAACATCGGAACATCATGGAGTCTGCACTGAAAATGTTGGATATCTATGGATATCTGATATTTTGCTCCACTGCTCCAATTGTTCACATCTTGGAAATCAGGATGTTCCCATCTCGGAAATCACCTGGCAAAAGGCTGCAAGCAGTTTCTTCTCCAAGGGAGTCCTGCACGAAAAACTTGTGGCGAGTTGGAGTCAAAGAGGTCTGGAGAATTCTGCTTCAAAGCAAGCTGAAGATACCAAAAGTCCATCATCCAAAGATCAGGCCTTGGGGCCACCGTGTCCTGTGAAGCGGAATTGGAAGTACAATAATCCAAACATCAGAACACTAGTAGAAACCTCTGCTTGATACGAAGTATATTGGCTCATCTGATTCATATCATCTTCAAAACGTAGTCACATTCAGTGACCTTTTCACGTTTTCACCTTGAAGTTATGTTGCTTGGTGTCGTGAATTTTCCCCGATCAAACACAGAGTCCACTGCCGCGCTCGAACAAGCAGCTTATGCGACTTCAAAACATGGTCAACACATACAGCCTCAGCAAACATCCTAAGGCAAATCATCAGAACCAGGCAGCGCTGCCTGAACACATATTGTTGGCACTGGCAGCGCTTTGCGATCCACCTCCAAGAAAACGCAGAACTCGGTGGCAATCCCCTTTTTTCGATGATGATAAATGATAAGTCTGTACTAGAAAAACTGTCCTCATCGGTGGCTGGACTTGTGAACCGTCCCAAACTTTGTTCCGAAACTATTCAGATGTTTTTTTCATTGTCATCGCCCTTTTGGGGATGTTTGTTGCTCTTCTTTTTCCATGGATTTTCATGTTTTGATTTTTCCAGGAATTTGTTTTTGTCTATGCTGTCCGAATTCAATCTTTTTGGACGCGTTTTGGGCCAATTGGTTAAAGGTCTTCTTCGTTGTCGATGCTTTTAGCAAGTTGTCAAGTTTTCAAGAAATGGAGTGCCTGCTGGTCCCGCTCGATGGTGTCCATGGATGTATACATGATTTGGAAAAGAAAGGCGGTTAAGCAGCTCTTTCAAAATAAATATATAGCTTAATCTAGAATATAATCATCATGTTTTGCGTTGTTTCGTGCTCACACCAATTGGCACCGTGTCTTAACTAGCTTGTTGTGTCTTCTCATGCTTCTTTCTTTTCAGTAAATAACATCATTTGTGAAATAAAACACGTTCATGATAGTACAGCATGGGGACCGGACAGACCAGCCAGCAAAGCCAAGATAAACTGCAACAAAAACCACACGAGACACAAAAAGCCGGAGGAGCCACAGAAAGTTGAAAAGCAACCACACCTGGAACCAAAAACAGAAAAGAAAGCAAAACCTTAGTGGTGGACCGTTTTCTTCCGTCATTTCTGAAATTAAATATCAATATCAGCTTCATATCCGGATGTCAAAAAGTCAAAACGATGACTTTAAAAGTCTCAAAAATCCTCAATTGTTGGAAGCCCAGCCTTTCCAGTTCGGCCTCTGGGCCATTCTTTGACCACGACGAGTTCTGGCCACATATACCTCTGCTCCATATCGACACAAAGAGCAACTTGACGGACAGGTGGAGTAATGGTACATGATAATATTTCCTGAAATGATAAATGCAAGATATTCAAAACAACGATACTGTTGAATAAACAGTCTAGGCTGCAGACTTGAACATCCATCAAATTTGTTCTATTTAAAGTTGCTCCCTTCGGAAAAAAAAATTGAGATAACATCCACATCAATCGCATCATGCCATTTCTTGTAAACTTTTCCCCCTGAAAATCACTGGCCTGGGCAAGCGCTGCCGTGTTTTCTCCACCTGGGCAACATGCAAAGCCGCCAAGTCAAAGGCTTCCGCGATGCCACGAAAGTTGCGGCATGTTCCACCGAGGCACGCATTGGCGCACCGCTTCCCCCTCTTCGATGCCCTCAGAAAATGCATTTCCAATGCGGAGATGCCGGGAGAGTCCAACAGAAATCAGAAACATACCATCCATACTCAGAAACATACAACTCTCCAAACTCAACAAGAAAGGATGGATGATGGATGCTTTTTTGGAGCCTGAAGCAAAGAGACGTATCCAATGAGGCGATCCGAATGGACAATGGCCACAGCCTGCCATGTGCTCAAAGTGGACAAACTGGACAAGCAAAGGAGAAAAGGTTTAAAAGGCAACGAAAAAAGTACGTATTGTCATATGCAAATGTTTGCTATTGTATGTTTTAAAAACTTCTGAGTTCCGACTTGTATATGATTAACCTGGCACTTGCAATCATTTTTCTTCACATTCTGCAGATATCCACCGACCTCTTCCGAAACAAAGAGCGTTTGAGAAACACTGAAAAGGTTGCCGGCAAACCGGGTGTTGCGAGGCTATAGCTGGGGCTCTAGGGTCTATAGGTTTCTTGGGCAGAGGTTGAGAAGCGTTTCAGCATAAATAGCAGTGGTTCGTTCAAGTAGCTATCAAAAAAATATTGAAATAGGTGCAGTCTAGGCGTCTTTGTTGAAGATCATATGGCGCGTTCTAAACCACGGATGACAGGCTCCCCTTTCATTTGCATCCCCGGCCCTGCTGCGGGTAGCGCTAGCTCTGCAATTATACGGTATAACGGTATAACGGTATAACTCTAAGATGGCACACAGGCAAACACTCAATGCTTTCGAATCCCCTCAAAGCCTCCGTCACAGCTGGAGCGGAGAGCAAGGTCTCCTCTACTTCGCCAAGCTCTATGCGTTGACCCCTCAGCTTGACCTCCAGAGAAATGCAAATTCACTCAAATTTTCAAAATAAAATAAAAAATGTTCTTGCAAGGGGCGGCATATGATGCGATTAGGTCTGATTCACGTCTGGATTTTGGTTTTGTCTTTGCTGATTGCATTCGTCTCCTGGCGCCTGATTGTCTAGTCGACCCACAAATTCAAGAAGGTTGTCCTGCATACAAAGCTCCAGCAAGCAGAGCTGTGCACATGAAATGCTACAGAAACATCTGAAAGCAACACATCATCGCATGGTGATTTTTGGCAAAAGTGAAGCAATACCGGCATATCTCTCTCTCTCTCTCTCTTGTTAGAATAT
>DF245205.1:15428-33413 GCA_000507305.1 Breviolum minutum Mf 1.05b.01 | reverse complement strand
TTGTTGTTGTTGTTGTATTGTTGTTTGTATAGTTGTATAGTTGTTGCTGTTAGTGTTGTGATGTGGCATAGCGCGCATGCGTGCATGGAAAAGGTAAATTGGTCGCTGACTTGTTGGATGATAAGTTATGAACACATTTCACCACAAGTAAATGAAAATGGCGAATGCAAAATGATCTGATACGTTTCAACTTTTTACTGGGTTCATTTGTTTTAATTCCATTCGAAAGAGCGCATTTTCATTGCGAAACCCTGGCCGCTCAGCGGAATTCATTCAAAAATGCTTGTATCAAAAAATGGCCGGAAACTGTCTGCAGCGGCTGCTCGTTTTTTGGTTCCAGCAAATATTTCCGCTTCTGGTTCCACTTCCTCCGGCATTAAGGAGTAAGCATATCAAAAAATCATCTGACTTGCTACGTTGCAAGATTCAGACCGACTTGGATTCACTCAAGCTCGCGGATTTCAGGGTCGATCTCCTTCTGCTCCTCTTCTTCTCCTTCATGCTGATTCTCTTCGGCGCTGGTAGTGTTTTGTTTCAGTTTCAATTCCTGCTGCGCCGCCTCTACCATTGAATCCTCGGTTTTTTCTACTACTAGGGACTGAGCAAAAAGAGCGAATCAAAAACTGACCTTTGAGTTGGTTTTTGTTGGTTCTTAGTTGATCCAGTCCAAGTTTCGACCTGCAATGCAACTAAAGCCTTTGTGGCGCCAGGCTCCAGGAAAGCTGAACGGGCATGCTCCTTAGGTTCAAATGACTTAATGATTTGATTTGGAAAAAACATATTCAATTGAAGTAATAAGAAAATTGTGAAAAAGTCCAACGTTTCAACGCAATGAGCGCGATTTCTTCTTGCAACCGAAGCTCAGCAATTTCTTGCATCTTTTCAATGCTCAAACCTTCTGCTGGTTTCACCTTGGGTAACTTTGGTCAAATTTGGGGTCGCAATCCAATGGGAAATTTCATTGTAGGTAGAATTTTTTAGTGCAGTAAGGGCCCAGCTCGCAGAACTTCGCATTGGGTGCCATCTGTGTATTTCAACAAAATGCCTGTGACTTTGTCTTTTTTGTACCAATTCTTGTACGCTCCTTTGATTTGTTTTTCTGCAGTTTCACCATCAGTCTTACTACTGGCGCCAGCAGCAGGTCGTTTGAAAGCTGCTGCTGGCTTCTTCATTTCAACCTTGGGCTTGGCTTTCGGTTTTGCCTGCTGTTTCCCTTTCGCTTTGGCCTTGCCTTTTGCAACTGACTTTGTTTCTTTCTTGTTCTCCTGCGCTTCTGGTTCATCATCAGCTCCTTCCGTTTCATCTGTTTCATCTTTTTCTTTCTTGTTTTTTTCTGCGCGACTCTTTTTGGTTTCAGTTTCAACTTCATCACTATCAATGCCACGGCCACGTTTGGGCTTAACTGGTGGCGCCGGTGGTCCCATTGGTTCTTGCTCTTTCTGGGGAGTGCTATCTGACATGTCGTCGTCTGTCACCGCTGCTAAAGGCATTGAATGAACCGACAGTTACTACTACTAGGAAAACGTGCTGGGTGACAACTACCGCTGGAGCCATGCATGTGAGCAATGAAAATTTTGACATCGAATCCAAGCAACATGAATTTCAAAATGTAATGGCCCCATGTGACTCCTCAAGTTGAAACCACTGCCTGTTCAGAAGCACTGGTTTGCCATCTGGAAAAAAAACGTCCTGCTGTTTTTCCTTGACACGATGGCGTTGGGTGATTGGATTCAAAAAACCACAATCCTCAAAGGCCATGTGTTCTGTCAAAAAACCAGGACCTTCCCTGGACTTAGGCACATGATCGCCACATCTCATCAGTCGAAATCAATTCAGACTTTGACTCGGTGAGCACTTTGTGGCCGCAGCGTGGTCTGTGAAAGCCACCAATACTTGATCTTGCGAGGTGTAAGCACTGCCGGAACCTGCTGCTCACAAACCACCTTGGGATCAGAGAGTCACTAACAATTTGAAAAGATAGAGAAACTCTTCTTGAAAATGCATCCAAAGAAGTTGAAAGTTAACATGATTTTATCTTGAAAACATCCATTGCAGGAAAGCCACCTCCCACAGCGTTTTTGCATTCGCCGTTTGGGGAATCTTTGCAAATTCACCAGCCCACAATGCTCCAAACATCGAAGCTCTGATGTTGAATGGATCTGCAAACTGCTGCTGCTTCGGCACGAAGACGTTCACCTTGGTTTTCGGTGTCACCTCATATCTGAAATTCATTGCGTCTCCATTTGCGGCCACACGTTGTTTCAGATTGAAGTCAACCACACTGATATTCATAACGCCTTGGCGTTGGGCAAGTGAACAAAGCACCTCTGCCAGAGCAAGGGGGCTCTTGGCTTGATCTGGCTGCTCGGCATGGAGCAGGAGGTCAGCATCTGTTGTCACCATCCATGACACAAAATCGTTCTGAGCACCTCTAGCTTTTCCTGGCATGGAAAATGAATGCAATTCTATTTGAAAATTTGTCATCATATGTTTTTAACTTAAAAAACACTGACATTTTTTCATCTGGTTTTTGAACAGAAACCCTGGTCCTGTCAGCTTCTCTTCAAAACTCCCCGGTCCGTATCCGAACAGCTCGCATGCAGTCAATGCAATTGGCTGGTCGGTGGTGTTCACGATGTAAAGCTGGCCATCTTGGGTACAATAGCAGTGGACATCTGAGTGCGTAGCTGATACACAAGAGCCCTTCAACCTCAGCTAGTAACTCATTGGTTCAACAGTAGTTCAAACATTGACATTCAACCGCTGCAAATGATATTAAACTCAAGTTCAGGGCAAAGAAAACATGAAATCTTCGGGCCAATCAAAGAAACTCGGTCAATGACTCCTTTGGGACAATGCAATCCTCAGGGAAAGTGAAAACCTTCCCCAAATCCACTGGGCGATCTCCGTCTGAGAACACAGGCCTGCAGTGAGTCCGGTTCCCTGCAAATGGAGTAGGAGGCGCAGAGCCAGGTGAAGCACAGACTGTAGTACCTCTAGTTCCTGCATCATCTCGAAGCAAGTGTGCCCAATTGCCATTCCACGCATTCACCTTTTGCTGCAGCGCTGCCATCACCGAATTCTCTGAGTACTCATTGTGGACAGCTTCTGGAATCCTGCAATCAAAGAAATATCAGGAGCAAATTTCAACTGGTGATTGATGAATGTGCCACAGAAAAATCAAAATCATAAAGCAAATTCTGACATCATTTAAAGTTCAATTCTCAGCAAAATCAAGATTCAAAAAGTTCATGTTCTCAAACGATAGCACTTCCAGAGTGGGACGTGGCTCACTGAAACTTGTGCGGGCACGCAGTTTGCCACCAGCTTCTGCACAAGAATCCCAATATTCCTGTGAGAGGAAGCTAGGCAACATGTGACCGAATGGCATGGACAAGTCTTTTTCAAACAAATATCAAATAACAATTTATTTTAGCTCGTCTTACAAACGTGTTTAGAAAAAACTAGTTAAGTCGGGGAGCTGTCATTGCGAGACCCTGCCAATTGTTGGGCACTTTGCAAAGAGAGTTGTCATCCTTGCCTTGGTCATCGTCGAGAAGAAACCCATGGAAATGAAAGTCCACCTTTGCTTCGGAGCTTTGCTTCAGCATTGCCAACTGATGTTTCCACACAGCATAGCCCCACTCATTGTACCTCCAAAGTATTCCATACAGGTTTGCAAATATTGAACCAAGCACAAGAATGGCATACTATGCGGTGAATGAAAAACAAACAGTTTGTGGGCCTGTTAGCAAGCAGGTCAACGACTAATACTTTCTCTCCATGAGGCAAGGACATGCCCTCCAAGATCCCATCGATGATCTCTTTTGTGGAATTCACTCCACGTTGCATTGCCTCAGTTTTGGGAGTAACTTCAAAGTTAAAGCTGGCAACCACCAGCTCAGCAGATCGTAACCTGCTCAGCGGAGCGTCGTCCGCTTAGCGGACCGTGGTCCGCTTAGCGGATCGTGGTCCGCTCAGCGACGCGAAGCCGCTTCAAGAAACCAGCAAAAATTAAGTTTAAACAAGAACCAGGAAACCCTTTGCCCGGGCGACAATGGCTTGTCATCATTGGAAACCAAATCAGCAACTCGGGCCCTCTGAACAGGGCCTATGACGCCACCAGCTCCTTTGGATTTGGTCCAAGGAGAGTCTGTAGCATGCAAAGATGACACAGCAAACCAACCTCGACAACAACATTTGTTGGTTAAATGTAATAGTGACTCACTATTAATCAGACTTTCAATCAATTGAAAAACCAAGAGGCAAAATTGGCTCCGCTTCCTGCGGTCGCTTGCATGACCAGAGTCTGCAAAAACAAGGCTTCCTTCGAAGGCCTCAAGTGACCTCAAATAAGAAGGCAACGGGGCAGCCCAAACAAATAGGAAAGTCATTTAATGTTACAGGAAAATTGATGTTTATTATGTAAGTCATGAATTCAAGTTGGCACTTCTGTGTCTTTCAAGTCTGAATCTGAGGAGTGCATGGTGTCAAAACACTGTCTGAATTTGATCTCAGTGGCGGCAAGATATGATCCTCCAGCTCTCTCCTCTTAGTCATAATAGCTTTTTGGGTGACATTTGTGTGGAGCACAGGGACGAGGATCAAGGCAGCTGCAGACTCTGTTGAATTGCAAATCGTTGAGATGGTATCCGCTGCGCCCATCACAGACATTCCATCTTAGGAAAAATGGACATCACAAAAAAATAGCATGGAGGGAAGTGCAAGAGGTGGGAGGCAGTGTTTACAAGCAAACTGGTAAAAACATATCATGTGCTACATCAAATTCTAGACTGCTTCGAGAAACGGGACGGCCAGCATGTCACATCCAAGATCATCAGCACCAGCCTCGGCACATTCAAACAAAAGTTGCTACAAGCTGGCTTCCAAAACGATGAAATAATCAATGCTAACTGAATGAAAATGGTTTGCTCCTCTTCGTCCTCCTACAGTATCTTCTGATTTTTGCTTTTGCTTCTTATAGCCCACCAGCTGGCTCTCGCAATATCAAGATTACTGTGAATTAAATATTACATAATATATGTGTTGTATTAATCTTGCATCATCAAACATTATGTGCCAACGCACTCACATCACCCCATGTGATGTGACAAAATCATTGGCAAAAGAAAAATCTATTCAAAATATTGAGCTCAGTCCAGGTTCGGCATCTTTCCGCAACGCATGGAATTTGCAGTCTTCAGAATTTCAGCTGGGCACTTGCCATGATCGCCCTCCAAGAAGCTATAGCTGTGCTTCTCATCACCAAACTTCGAAATGGCAGCGACACCTCTGTCATACCTGTCCGCCAGGTACTTCAGGTCCAGGTTTCCCTGGCGGTTCGCATCCGCCTGAAACCTTTCTGCCCAAGCAGTCATTTTTTCAATGTCCTGGTTCACTTTCGACTCAAGCTGCTTGATGTTCAGCGCCCGCATCTCACAGTGCAGCCGCTCAGCCTCCGCATCCTTTTGCTCTTGGACCTAGCACTCCCAAAGCTTCATTCAATAAATGAGATCAAATGCTGAAGCCCTGGGTTGGCAAGAAAACCACTAAAAACAAATCACACTCACCCCAACCTTGCGAGTGTATTTGAACAGCACACTGCGAATCTTGCCAATTGCATCCAGCTGGATGGGAGGCACTGTTCGCTCCATCAAACTGTAAAGGTCACTGTCCATATACTTTGAAAAAAACCTCACTTCACAAAAAAAAACATCAAAGAAATCAGGGAAGGCATAATGTAAACACCTGTGCAAAGCAACTGAATCCAAGTCAGACAAATTATGCAAAATAAGCAACGCTTGGCGCAAACCTGGGAGCTCCTGTTGGAAGAACTCATCTGGCACTTTCGTTGCCAACGCCTCCACTGCTGCCAGGTAAGCAGCTGAAGTCCGCTGCAAGATTTCCTCAATCAAGCGGTTCCGCGACCGCTATTTAATAGAATGACTACCATTGTTCAAAACAGCTATTTCAAATCCATAATATCAATTGGTTTGTTGATAGCGTTGCTACTATGAAAAGCTGATGGCCAAAAAAAAAAATATGGTATATTATATCTTTATAGAAGCGTCGATGTCTTTGACAGAGTAAGCTCTGCGGAACTTTGCAGCTGAGTTTTGGTAGTCGCTATGCATCCGTTCCACCAAAAGGCACACTACACTTTGAGAGTTCAGCATCACCGACTCCCACGCGGAAAAAGTCCCATGGCCTCCGTTGTAACTGCCATTGAACAGGCCCAGCTTTAGCGGCTCATGGGTCATGAACTTGAAGAATCCCCATTGCCTCAGAAAACTCACAAACTTGCAGTGTGGTAGATGGAGGCCTGCACAAAGCTTGTTCGAAAAACAGACGCAGGCAACACTACATGAAACAAATGTCAATTTAAGTTACTGGACAATCTCCTGCAGCCTGGTTGAAACTGCTGGATCCACTTCCTTCAACAAGTTGAAAGCAGCTGCTGCCTCACCTTCTCCCAGCTGGTAAGCTGACTGAAACTGAGAAAGACCGCTCCACGCCTGGAAGAGGGCAAACATGTTAAAAGCAAAGATGTGGAATCGCCCAAGGAAATACTCAATCAATGGCCTGTTCCATTTGTTGTCCAAGATTGCCCACCAGTCGCAGTTGATGCAACAAATTGAAGCAATTCGGTTTTTTGCGAAGCCTCCCTTGCATAGTTATACCTGCGTGAGACTTCCAATGTGTTTTTGTTGGGGTAAAAATGTTTCGCAAAAAAACAACGTAAATTCATTGTGCCTCGATTTTGAAACACCATGGTAGCCAATGTGTCAGACGTGCAAGTCTGCACTGCAGCATGGATTGTTCCCAGGCTCCTTAAAGAAACCAATGCAGGATCAAACTGACTGACTTGCACTTTTCCTTGGAAGAATCTAAGCTTTGAACTGCTTCAATGAATCTGGGGCGGCCTGACAGCACTGAGTAAAGGTTGTGAATGGATCCAAAATGAGACATTCATCTATATACAGATTTTTGATTTAAACAACATCCCGCAGTGAAAAAACTATCGAATGTTCAGCTGGCCTGGAAAGTCTCTTCGCTCTCAAACATGGCAACCATCACAACCCAAGCTGCGAAGGATCGTGTCCATCCTTTCACGATCAACAAACTCATGGGGTCCACAAGACGCGCAGAACTGCCATCGGCAGTAACATCCATGGCGGTTAAGTTCGGCTTCTTGGTGCACATGCTGGGCACTGGCGATGAAATTATGAGCTTTTCGCAGCCTCCGAGATCTGGGTCGCTCAAAAACCTTAAGCAAAGATGGGACGTGAAGTGAACCAACTGCAGGCAAACAGTTACACTCCCCAAGGCAACAAGTAAGGCCCAAACCCTTGCCCCACCACCAATTCCACGATTTTTTGCATCTGTTCCTTTAGCAGGGAAAAACAATAATTATTATCCCTCAAAAATATGATATCAAACATAAAATCATCATCGTCCAACTTCATACTGAACAATTCAAATTGTCATGGAAACCTGAGACTCTGGCCGGGTCAACAAGTCCCTTGAATCCAGCATCAGCATGGAAAGTGAGGTGCCATGGACGTAGTAGAACGCCTTTGCCAGCCACTCTCAGGTCTGACTCCTCGCAGTAGGTCCTTGGAATAAGTGTCAACTTAACTTCTTTGGAAGCAGTTAGTATGTGTGGACAAAGTAGCTAACATCCGAAATAAACTCGGGCGATGGCATACCAGCCTGTGCAGGCATTGCGGTGTCCATCCACTGCAGAAACTTAAGAAGGTCACCCTGACAGCATGATGGCAATAGAAGCCATCTGTCTTTCAAAAAGAAAAAACCTCATACAACGTCCCAATGTAACAATGAAGCACCTCCTTTGCAAATCTGGTGGACAAGTAGTCAGGCAACGTCTTGTAGTTGTCAAGTATGTCCTTCCTCAGGAAAAGCTCAAGCCATTGGAGTTCTGATTAAATATTAGTTGATCTTATTTGAACAACCCTGTTTTGAATGCAGTGGAAGCACAAAATAAACTGAGGCCAAATCATCCAGGAATTCACGAGATTCACAGCCACCCTGGCCTCATAGACGACTCCAGCTTCACGAAAGCTACCGCCATCTTGTGCAATGGCAGGTTTCTTGGGTGTCTTGTCTCCACCACTGGATTTGCGTTTCCCCATGTCGGCAACTAGAATTCAGGCACCTCTGAGCAAGAAATATCCTAGATGCTGAAACTGTTATTGCAAACCATAAACACTAAATGAGTAGAAAAAATATATCAATTTGACCAAAAAGGCTAACCTGGGTCATCTACCAACTGCCATAAAGCTGCCCAAATGAAGAGGCTGATCCACGATTACATATTGCGTGCACCTTTCAATAATAAAACACTTTCCGCTCCAGAACGATGTTTCCAACTCTATAGGGGTTGGATTTTGGAACTGGGGTAGGCTTAATCTTTGGGTCAGTTTCAGAAAATTCCAGCAGCCAAAACAAACTCTAGCCAAACTCAAATTTACACGGTTTCTCAATTTGTGCCTCTTCAGATATCTCGAGTCACAACACGATACACATCTTTCTCAAAACTGGCTCAAGATAAAACAATGAAACTTCACAGTTTTGGCAGTTTAGGAAGTAACTTCCTCGTTACGAAGGAGGCGAATTACTAATCAAATTGCGCAGCGGGATCCTTTTTGGGAATCGAGGACTAACTGTGTTATGGTATGACACGTCGAACGCCTTTTGAAATAATAATAATAATAATAAATCCTCCTTGAAGAATTGATCACCTTTAAGTATCACGCGCTTTTGAACAGTGCAGCAATGTGCTAACTAAAATTTAGGGGGTCGAAGACTACCTCCGCGCAGGTGGTCGCAAAAAATTAATCGCCTTTGAAGTACTTGCTTGTTTTTTTAAAGATCGAAGACTACCTCCGCGCAGGTGGTCGCAAGAAATTAATCGCCTTTGAAGTATGCGCTATTTTTTTTGTAGGATCGAAGACTACCTCCGCGAAGGTTTTGTGGAAATGATTTGTGATGAATCCTGCCTTTATTCATCACAAAATACTACAACAAAACCTGCGCGGAGGTAGTCTTCGATCCTTAAATTAAAATTGGAAAATTTTCCCAACACGTTTTGTGATGAATCCAAGCTGGATTCATCACATTTTTTAAAAAATTAAGTTTAAATAATTTAATAGGTTTAAGACGTGGGGCCGACTGTAAAATACAAAACGTTTAGGGTTTAGGATTTAGGGTTNAGGTCTAAGACGTGGGGCCGACTGTATAATACAAAAACGTTTAGGGTTTAGGATTTAGGGTTTAGGATTTTTGGGAATTTTCCCCAACAAGTTTGTGATGAATCCAAGCTGGATTCATCACAAAAAAATTTTTTATAAAATTAATTCTAAATAATTTAATAGGTCTAAGACGTGGGGCCGACTGTATAATACAAAAACGTTTAGGGTTTAGGATTTAGGGTTTAGGATTTTTGGGAATTTTCCCCAACAAGTTTGTGATGCATCCAAGCTGGATTCATCACAAACATGTTTTTAAAAACTTAAGTTTAGTAGGTATAAAACATGGATTCAACTTGGGTTCTCATCGCAACATGCTTCGAAATATTTATATATCGTAGGTTTGAGACGTGGGTCTAGCTGTTTGAACTGAGTAAAGGATCATTACAAAACAAATGCAGAAACAAGTCGGTTCATCACCAACTCAACCTTTGAATGCAGCCAACAGTTCCTGATTAATCCAAGTTGCTTTCATCACAAAAAACTTGTGAAACAGGTTTGCCACAGAAAAAAACGACACGATATTGAATTGGCAAACTCAAACGTTGCAAAAACTCATACTTCTTGATGAATCCAACTAGGATTCATCATGATATGCCACCTCTGGAAAAAGCACTGGTTTCTGATGAATTCAAGCTTTTGTAGCTCATGTTTCGTGATGGTTGTTTTGGAGTTTTGCATGTTCTTTGTCCACTGGTTGGTGTCAAAAAAAGTTACGCTCAAATTGGTATCGCTGTTGAATCCAGAATGTTAAATCAAGCGCAGGCAGAAAACATCGGACTAAGTGCTTTTTTACTACATAAGCACTTCTCTGAATGCCTCCTGTGCACGCTGCTTGCAGCAGGCTAATCCATGTGCTCACCCAAGGTAAAAATCCTCCGTGATGCAGTATCTTTGGATATGATTTTGTTTGAAGAAATCCAGCTCCTGTAGATCAATGTTATAGTTGCTGATGATTTGAAAAAACACATCTTCCGTATCATATTCAAATTATGTTTAACACTGGCTGGTCATTCAATGAGGGGAATGGTGATACAACATATCAACAATTAATTTCTGTTTGATTCCTACTCTTCGGGCACTTCTTTAAACGCATCCTCGGCAAGCTGCTTTGCAGCATGCCAATCCATGTGGCCACCAGCCCACAATCGAGCAGCGACACGATACATTTCCCGCTCGTGATGCTTCACATTGAAACTGTGGAGGACACCTCGCGGAAGCTGCTCACGTCGTAGATTCATTCGATTCGGGGCCTGAAAATGATTGAATGTAGCTGGGCTGTGGCTCCTAAGAAATTCGAAGACAGCAGCCAGTGGCCATTCCTTTGCTAAAAGTTTCAACGCCCCTGAAATTTATAATAACAGTTTTTGGGCAATTGATATTAAGTGGATTTCGGGCAAAGAGCGATAAACTATTCGCAAACAAGGCGCGGGGTTGTAGTCAATGCCAGCTGGCACTTGTGCCACGGCGCCAAAGCCAACAGCTGGTCCAGCCCCAAAAAATTTCCCGATTGGAAGAGCTGCAGAGCGATCTAAGGTGCCATCTGCCATCCGTTCCAGGTGCTCAGCTGCACGGTGGAGGTTGTATGGATCTGCCCCTTAGATGAGAACTAAAGTTGGACCAATGATCATTAAATTGTCAATACTTCGGAAACTCCACTCAACTCTGAACCGAGCCACTCATTTTCAGCGCAAACTTTTTGAGTTCTTTTGGATCTCTGGCTGCATCGTCTACACCACTTCGGTCAGCTGTAAAAACTGGGTGGCCATCAGGGAGGACATGCACTAACAACATCATTGGCTTTTGATTCAAATCTTTTAAGATAAAAGAGTATCTGACAAGTCAAAGACTTCCACTGCAACATGATTTAACGGACAAGAAACCCTTGGGCACAAGCTGTGCGGTATCCTGGAAAGCTCTCCTCGCGATATGAACCATAGGAGGTGCTGCCAAGTACTCCTCGTCAGATGTGTACTGCTTCATCCTGGCAAAGCTGCCAAACACTGCCAGTACAACGCTATTTTGATAGGCACAATTTTGCAATAAACCAATTCAATTACATTCACTCACATTGACTTGAACACACAAAGTTGGAATTTTAAAGTTGTTCGCCAAGGATCTTCAAAACAGTGTCATTCTCAGACAACTCCACTCCACGTCGCGCCCAAAAGCGCGAATCAAGACGGTCAAGATCTCCTGCCAAACACTGTACTAAAACATCTTAGCCCTAGCTCTGTTCAGATTCAGCGGATCGGTGTCCGCTAAGCGGATCGGGGTCCGCTAAGCGGATCGGGGTCCGCTAAGCGGATCGGGGTCCGCTAAGCGGATCGGGGTCCGCTGAGCTAATCAAATGACTCAATCATCGACTAGTGAATTTACAGTTCATTAGTCTTCAAACGCTACCATATTAAAAAATTATCAATGTATAATATATACGTCAAGAAAACAAGATTGAAATTAGATTCCTGTAGTCCAGTGTCAACCCCTGGTTTTGGGTCGGAAATTGGGGGGTTGACTCCTTCAAAATCCTTTGAACGAACTAATGTTTCCAGCCTGTTGGGTAGATCACCTACTATCGTCAGCGCAAAAACAAAGTCTAAGTTTATGAAGGAACAACCTGCTGCCCTGCAAACCTTTGCAAACAAAAGAAGGTCCTCTGTCACAGTCCCGGACCCTGCAAAATTCAAAGCAATGGGGTGCGCCAGGTCCGCCGATACCAGACAGCTGATTCGCTTGAAACAGCTGATGCAGATGTGTTTTCCTGGCGTGGAATCATCTCGTAAGTTTGAAAAAATCGCAAAACTTATCAACTAGTGGCCCTGACCAATGTTTTTTTAAATAAGTCAAAACCAAAAGTTATCAACACCGAAAATATGATCTCAAGTGTCCAATCTCGGACTCGATCAACCAGTTTCACTTCCTTTACTTTCTCGTAGCCCCTGAGATTGCAAGTGTCCATCCATTTTTGCAGCGCTGTGATATAATCAGTGGGCGTTGCTAATTCTGTCAATCTGGCTACTTCTGTGGCGAGGCTGCTAAAATATTGGTCGATGTCCTCGTGGGAATGGCCAGATTCCAGTGTTGCCAGGCACGTGGAATGCACGCGTTCAGACGCTGTCAGCGCCGACAGCATTCTTAATATAGAATTGTTCTTAAGCTCTTTTGAGCTGTTATCCCCTGCGAGTACCAGTTTGACCTTTCTCCAGTTGATATCGAAGTTGGACGCGAGGGAATGAAGTGTGGTGGCGACCACCTCGCACGTCCATGCAGAATCGTGCGTGACATGGCCTTCCGAAAGGTACAGGTAGCATCCATATCCGTGAGCTATTACGCATGTTGTTTGCAGCGTAGGTTTGATAAATGTACCGAATTCCTTGGCAGTAAGTCCAAGAGCCTTCGGATATTGGAACTTACTGTGGTCAATGGAATCTACTATGCAGGTGATAGTGATATATCCATCATCTCGCATGCCGTGGCGGCTGTCAGATCTGTGCTTCCAATATTCGCAACGGTCTCGGTATTGGCGTGCTAAATGTTGCTTGAATAACAATAATTGCCCTTGCCGTGCCAATGGTTTGTTCTTAAGTTTTCTCAATAAAAGTTTGTGCCGCAAGCACTGATTGCATTTACCATGTTGCGTTTTTGGACGGATAAATAACAAATCACGGAAGATGTCCTCCCATGCCTAAAAGAAACACACGCAAATCAATCAAGCGAGGACATGTTTTTCTTTCGTAGGCAAACAAAATCTAGAAGGAATGGAAACATGGGGAAATACAATCAATCTTTGAAGCAAAAAAATTGCAAAAGTTCAGATTCTAATGCATAGGCAAGTATCGCGGGTGAACACTTTCCTGCTCATCTTCACGCCGGGATACTCCGCACGGCAGAGTTCAAAATACTCGGTGATCGTTCCTGGAGGAAGGAATTTGGCGCCAGAAGAAAATCCAGGGTGCTCTGCATGTTTGTAGCGATGCCGTGGCCGCTTCCCACGTTTCTTGATATTTTGACAACTGTCACCATCTGCTGTCCATTCACCCTTGTTTTCCGGCATGGGTTCAGCTATCCTGGTATAAAGATGGCGAAGAAATTCAACACACTGAGGCCTTGCTGAATTGGGTGGCAGTCTCAAGTTTTCTTTCGGAACAAAACGCATGTCGGCAGGGCATTGGCTACCAGAACGGAATGCTGCTCGTAGTTTGCCAAATCTGCCTTTCCCGATGCCAAACAATAAGCAAAAAGCTCTCTGGCATACATCATGACCGTGTAGCTGCAATCGGCTGTCACGAGATTCAGATCCACAAGGTTGTTGCCCTATCATGTCGAAAAGCATCTGGTCAGCTTCACTCTTTGGCAGCTGATGGAAATGAACCCTTTCTTCAAGCAGTTTGTCAAACGCCTTCACATTGGCATTTCCAGCCCAAGGCTTCCTGCAATCCCGGGCCTTGCATTTGCAATTGGCCGAGACTACACGTCGTAGCTGCAATCTATGCTCTGCAAACAGCGCCTCGTTCAAAGCCAGAGGCTGTAGCTTGGACAAACGCCGCCTTTTTGCATGTTTGTTTTCAACTTGAACGACAGGTTGTTCCTGATCAGCCTGCTCATCGTCTGAATCTGGAATAGGCTTCAATAGAACAAACTGGCCTTGGTTATCATCTTCCTCCATAGGCGCAACATGTCTACGCGGCAAGGTGTGTACTCAGAGCAGGCCTAACAAAGCATTCCAATATTAGTACACTCGTCAAAAACAATTTTCAAAGTTGAAAAATTCCAAAGTCATGCTGCTTGAAATGTCCAACATCTCAGGCAAAACTATTGCACTAGAATTGATGTTGCAACTTGAACAATACAAGAGCTCCTGTGAAACTGGATGGTATCAGTGATTGACATGATGCCAATTCTTGAAACTGTGGCCGCTCAGCGGAACGATTCTTATGTTGATGAAAATGTGTTACTTAATCATTGCTGGGTACTATCTTCAAGCGGCCGCTTTTTTTTTGTCCCAGCAAATACTTCCGATTCCGATTCCGCTTTCTCCAGTATTATCAAGGAGCCAGCATGTCAAAAATCATCTCCTAGGCCTGAAGAAACGATGCTTACTTCTTGGAGATACACTTGCCATGTTGCAAGATTGACTTCATCTCCTTCTGCGTCATCTCTGCCGAGCCTACGAGCTGAGCCACAGTGGTCTTCTCATGGCAGCGCTTGATGCTGAGCATGTCGAATTTCAAGTCAACAAGCCCCGCTTCCAACTCAGCTTGCAGAATGGAATGGTTGACAAGTTGAATATTAAAGCAGAACTTGACACTCACATCGGTTCTCAATTGATGACTCTGAATGATTGCACGTCTCTCAGTAAGCAACCATCACAGGCACAGGCCTAACAGTGAAGAATCGAACCCAGTCAGCCCCAAGCTAAACGCAATCTATTTGTAAAATCTCAACGCCACCAAGTTGCTTCGGTTGCCACTTGGCGCCGAATCAGTTGACGCTTCACACGCGGAACAAAGATCTTCATAACCTTGTCACCACAGCGGAAGCGCATGCTAGGCATCACCCGAGCACCAGAGGCATAGTTGAAGAACTTGGCAATGATCACTTTCTGCTTGCGCTTCATCTCCAGCTGCACATTGATCACCAATTGGACCAGCGGTTGGAAAACAATGCCAACTTCCGGGTTGGTCTTACCTGAGTCCAAAACTGCATCTATAACATTAATTACCTTTTCACTCAATGTTACTCTTCAAATTGCGTGAACTTGGAGAATCAAAAACTTTCCTATTATCAAGCCTAAGATACGCTGGAGGCAAATTCCTCGGCGCTTGCGAGCCTGCACGAGGTGCGTGAACATCCACTTGAAGGCCACCATTGTGCTTAAGCAAAGCACGACATCATCTCCGGGACAGCCCGTGTTCATCAGCTTCGTGATCTTCTCTTCGGCAAACTCCGGTGCTTTCTGCCAATGCCCATTGGTCAAAGTACGATGCTTGTCCTTTTTGATAAACTTGAAGCCTTCGATCTTGTACTGCAAAGTCGCAACCATGATGCCAAAGTAATCAAAGTAGCACGTCAGGGGCTGGTGCGTTTGAAGACTGAAAACTGCTATCTCGAAACATGGGTATACCAAGGGAGCATCTCGAAACATGGGTATAGCAAGGGAGTATCAAGTTATTAAGTGCAGAGTGATGGCAAGATCAAGCTCATACAGAATTAATGGACACCAACCTTATTTGACTGTTGTCTTCAACTTCAAGACTTCTCCACACGGTGAAGCACACACTCCCTCCCACCCTCTCTCTCTGGCTTTGATTTGCTTGCTGCATTCAAACACGAACATTACATTAGGTTCTTTGAAACACTCCAAAAATCTATGTTTGCCACTGCTGCCGCAAGAACACATTTCATTTTCACTGTCGCTTCCAATTCCAAGGCTTTCCATATGTACGATTGTAGTACTCTACATTGATGCCTCCGCGCTTGCGCTTCTTGCCAGTAGAGTGCTGCACGAGCTGCCGGTTTGAGAATGGTTTGCCATTTGAAGCTGAGGCTGACCAACCATAAGTGTCCCACGACTCCCAACCATAATCATTCCAACGCCAACTTTCTTCATGATAGCCACTTGCACTGGCTGAATTGGTCCTTGGTTGTGGAATGCATGCAACTCACGATGATGGGTGACTGCAATCTTTTTTTGGTTTGATGCAAACAGCATGCCTTTAAGATACTTTGAATCTGCAGCATGTCATACTGAATTTTTGCATTTGGTAAACAGAAGGAGTGCTGATTAAATAATATGTGAAATATAGAAGTACAGTAGTTGTCTGTTATTACTAGTGTTACTGTTACTTGCTGGTGTCGTTGTTCTTGTGGCTGTGGCCAAGATTACTATCAATTCCTGTAGAAAAACATGCTGGAAAGCCTGTACTGCAGTAAGTACAACTCCTCAAAAATCAAAAGGAATTTGACTCTCAAACGTAGGAGAAGAAGCGGTTCGGTCTCACCGGAAGCATCCATACTACCAGAATTCGATGCAGTTGCGCTGCGGCTGTAAGACTCATAGTGAGACCTTAGCACAATCACTACATTCAAAATGAAGATGTTTCAAAATGAGGACATGTTTCGAACATGCCACTGAAAAATCAAATTTCACCCTGAAATGTCAAGAACAACTCTGCACGCAGAACTTCAGAAAAGGAACTCTGTCGACTTGTCAGGCTCATCGCTATGGCCAATGCCAACTGTCCCGGCAACTGGCTCTCCTGAATGGTCATGTTCATCCATGCTCTCCTTGCAAGCCACTTGCGGAAAAAGACTCATGAAATTACGCTTTACAGAAGGAGAGAACAAGAAACACGGACATGACTCCTACTGATCTTGCAGAGTGAAAAGCTGGTGTCACATTTACTAACAAGGTCCTTGTCACCAGACACAGACTCCACAGGCGCAACCACATCTTCATCAGGCTTAAACCCGGGTGGGGCTTCGTAAGAAAAGAAGCCATACTTACGCAGAAAGTTCCACTCCATCTGCAGTCTGTCCGCCATGGCCAGCGCAGCACTTTTTTGTGGTGCTCTAGACTTCTCTTCAACTCAATGCGTGTATGAAATTCTGGTAAATTTATGAAAGACATGAAGCACCTGCGATTTTCTCAGCTCCATGAAACTTCACACATTCCAGAGCCAGAGCTTGGCAGAAATCAACTTAAAGTACCCTTCACATGTCCATGGCAAGTGCACTTCTGCTCAGCAAAAGACTTGTCAACACCGCGTTGCACACCCTTGTGAAATTTCAAGTTGCAGAATTAATTCCAACACCATGATACGGCAAAATTGACATCATGCTCGTACATAATATGCAAGAGAATGCAAAATCCTTCAAAATGTTTCGCAACGTGTCTTCTTATGATTTTTGACCCTACTCCCTCCTGCTATTAGTATCTATTCTTGAAGTCAAATCTGTTACTGCCATCTACTTCTGTACTGAACACTGTTTATCATCACAGATTCTTGACCAAACCTTGTGCAAAACATCACTGGTAAAATATAATTGTTCAATGAGCAAATGGGAAAAACAAATGCACTGGACAGCTGCATTGTTTTTTGCCACTGAAAGGCCTTTTCACAATGGATATCACTGAAGGAACCACCACTGGGTGATGCAGTCCAGGTTGATTTTTTAGGAATGTCCCAAAAAATCATCGTTGTCAAAAAATCAATGCTGGCTGGACAAGAACTCAAAAAGGACGGATGACAAAGGAAGAAAATTTCTTGCTTTCTCACCCCTCCTTGCAAAGCTTTGCAAAAGGTCACTACGACATGCTGCACATTGAATTACTGCGTCGTCATCATCCACCTTTATTTGTTTCACACATTTCAGAAGGCAAGCGCTCAAAATTGATATCACTGAAGGAAGCGGCCACCACTGGGTGATGCAGTCAATGGTGATTTTTTAGGAGCAATGGTCCCAAAAATCATCGTTGTCAAAAACTCAGTGATGGAGGCTCAAAAACTGGACTCATGTTGCAAGCACGGATGACAAAGGAGGAAATGTATCATCTCTTACTTTGTCACCCCTGCTTGCTGCACCTTGCCCAGCGTCATCATCCACCTTTTTTTGTTTCACGCATTTCAGAAGGCAAGCGCTCAAAATTGATATCACTGAAGGAAGCGGCCACCACTGGGTGATGCAGTCAATGGTGATTTTTTAGGAGCAATGT
>DF245205.1:0-13807 GCA_000507305.1 Breviolum minutum Mf 1.05b.01 | reverse complement strand
TATCACTGAAGGAAGCGGCCACCACTGGGTGATGCAGTCAATGGTGATTTTTTAGGAGCAATGTCACATGGCCCCAAAAAATCATCGTTGTCAAAAACTCAGTCATAAAGGCTCAAAAACTGAACTCATCCTGCAAGCACGGATGACAAAGGAGGAAATGAATCATCTCTTACTTTGTCACCCCTGCTTGCTGCAAATTGTAAACCATCCACCTTTTGTTTGTTTCACGGATTTCAGAGGGCCAACGCTCACAATTGGTATCACTGAAGGAAGTGGCCACCACTGCTGCAGTCAAGCGTGATTTTTGCAAAAGATCACTGGCATGGGCATTTGTGATGGCATGGCTGGAATGGACCACAAAAACCATTGGGAAAAGGGGCAGAGCCAAATGATTTATTATGATGTCAACTTGCATTTTGTCACTGACAACTGCATTCATTTTGCACTGACTGATTGCTTGGCTCAAACTGAACCCGGTGGCTACTTTTTAAGATCATTTCTTGGTCACCCATGTCCGTATCAAACAATGAACAAAACACAACTGCATCTCAAGTTGTTTCGTTTGCATCTCAATATCGTTTGCATCAATATCGTTTTGCGAGACGCATCACTCCGAACCATGGTGACACGAATGCTTTAATGAATATTATTATTATTCTTTGTTTTCCCTAGATTTTCGCACAACCTATTGGCGCCATAAAAGTTTTTCATCAAACATGTTGTGCGCAACCTGTTCTGTGCCTGTGTGTCACCCTCATTCAAGAGGCCAGGTACAAGCACCTTTTTTTTGCTGTAAGCCAAGTCAAGAAGAAACTGAATTACCACTTGTCCATCAAATGCAGTTAAAGGGCGCTGGGCCCGAATCTTCACTGAAGCAAAGGGAAAAAGAACATGGAAAGGACATGTGGTAGAACGGCAGGAACGGGACGGCAGGAGAAGCAAGGTCAAATGCACAAAGGAAGAAATTGTCAAGCCAACCCTAAACTGAATCAAGTTCACCAAATGCCAGCCAGCAAACAATTCAATCAAAACATGCATGGGCAATGGAATGCAATGAAAACTTTTTGTGTTTTCACGAACGCTTTCAAACTGTCACGTCACTAATTGAGAGTTTTGCAAAACACGATGAGTTTGTGACACTGCTCATCGACGTCAAATGCCAACACCTTGGCGCAACCTTCGCCAATGGTATATTCGAGCACTATGAAGCGCAAGGCCTCATCACAAGTCACACGCTCATCTTGGTAGAAATTGACAGCCTGCTCTTTCAACCACGCATGCAGCGCTTCATAAGGCTTGTCATCTGCAACATCTTGCCATAATCCTGAACCAGTTCCCACAGAAGCATCCTGGATTGAAAAGTTGTTTGCCTCTTCAGTCAGCACAGTTTTACACGCATACAGGCTGAGTTCTTCGACGTATAGGCGCAGCCCCTCCTCTTTCTTGAAGTTCAAGGGCATGGCTTCAACCAAAACGGAGGAAGCAAAACACAAAACTGGGGAACACAAAACGGAGGCTGACTTGCAAAAACACTGCGAAAAAAAAATCAAACTTCAGCGGCTCTGAGCTGCTCAGCGGCACCGGGCCACTCAGCGGCACACAGCCGCTCAGCGACACGAAGCCGCTCAGCGACACGAAGCCGCTCAATCATGTCCCTCAACATGTTTTTTGGAGAAAAAAACGCGAAGAACACCTCACATCCAGCACCAGCAGCAACAACAACAACAACAACAACAACAACAACAACAACAACACCAAACAACAAACAAACAAACAAACAAACAAACAAACAAACAAACAAACAAACAAACAAACAAACAAACAAAACAACAACAACAACAACAACAACAACAACAACAACACCAAACAACAAACAAACAAACAAACAAACAAACAAACAAACAAACAAACAAACAAACAAACAAACAAACAAACAAACAAACAAACAAACAAACAAACAAACAAACAAACAAACAAACAAACAAACAAACAACAACCCACAACCCAACAACCCAACAACCTAAAAAACCCAACAACCAAACAACAAAAAACAACATCAACAACAACCAAACAACAAAAAACAAAAATCAATCAAACACCTTTCATGTAAATAAAAACTTGAAGATAACGCACAAAAAGTTGCAACTTGAATCGCGCCACGCTTTGTATTTACGACCGATTTCCCACTGGACCAAAGTTGGTTCATTAAAAAAAGTGCCAAGGCTGTTTTAAATTTAATTCCAAGCGAAAGCGTCCCAAGCAAGTTGATTATTATTTTGAAAAGGGTGGTTCTTGCAAAGTTAGTTTCAATTCTTGTCAAGCAGCAAAGATGTGGCTCAAGTCAAGGAGGCTTCTTGCCAAGCCCCAAAACATTTAGCCAAGCAAAGATGTCCCAAGAAAGTTGGCTCAAGTCAAGGAGGCTTCTTGCCAAGTCCCAAAACATTTAGCCAAGCAAAGATGCCCCAAGAAAGTTGGCTCAAGTCAAGGAGCTTCTTGCCAAGTCCCAAAACATTTAGCCAAGCAAAGATGTCCCAAGAAAGTTGGCTCAAGTCAAGGCTTCTTGCCAAGTCCTACAACATGTAGCATTGACTAGTAGTTGGCAAAACATGATGATGATAGACCACCATAAGCCTGAACCCCTAGATGGGAATTGAACCCCCAGTTAAAAGGAACAAGCCTTACTCTCCAGTCACTGAGATTCCTGCCAGAGAACGTTTCACTTGATCCATCCGCTCGTTTGGCTGCGGTGCCTTCCTGGGGGCTGAGTCGTCCTTCTGCTCAACAGTTTGCAGTAACGATGCTATCACCCGTGTGTGTGGGTGTGAGCCTCAAAAATCCATCTACGCACTATGTTTGTATCACGCACTGTAATCGCAATGTTGACGATGTCCTGTCTCAAGCAAGTATCAGCAGCTGTATTGTTAATAAGCTGTCCAGGTTGACCTACTGAGAAGGCCCGAGATACCAGCGTTGTGACTCCGTGCCTCTTCAGATCAGTCAGTGCACCAGCTGGCAGGCCAACCGATCGGCATCGCACGTCAAAATGCGCAGCGCAGCACGAAGAGTTCTTTCCGCCTCCACACCATGCAGTTGGATCCGACCTGAAGTCCTTCAGCACCACTCCAACATCTTGAAGTACAGCTAGCCACCTGCTGCAACCCAACTCAAGTTTTGCAGCTTCCTCCTGGTGATAAGGCACATCAGGCACGTTCTTGATAATCTTACTGTCAATGGTAATGGGCACCAGCTGCAAAGCTAACAATCACAATCACTTTTCCATATGAATGCGCCCCCTGAGCCGGTATGGCCCTATATAGTGATCAACACCTATGACAATTGCTCATGTGGTGCAACTTCTATGCCGAAAGGTCAAAGGCCTCCATCTTTACACAGACTCCCGGAAATTTCTGTTGACCTTTCGGGCCTAAAATCAAGTACTCCCGTTCGCAAAAGCTCTAAAAGCGGCTCACGGGTTCTCTTTATGAGACAATCCATCGTCAACCGGCAGTGAGGTACCCACTTGATCTGCGCAGCCAGCTCTGCTAGTGACTGACGAATCGCTTGCATCTCAATGGCTGTTCTCTTATCCTCAGTGCTGCCCACCGTCTCCTTCACAAGATGGTCGGAAAGGGACTTAGCATCCACCACCCCAAGAGTCTTTCGAAGACCATCGCTGCAGTTGCTCCTGGTCAGAGCTTGCAGCTTCCTCTGCTTGATCTCCTTCTCCCAGTCTTCCAGCTTGAACTGCGGGTTGATCATCTCATTGAAGACTGTCACCGACCATGCTAACTCGCTGAGACCGCGAGATAAGCTTTGAGTCTCTGCTGCCAAGAATGAATTCACCACTCGATGAATCTTGCTGCTCTTCCAGTGAATCAGGTTTGCCCTTCCAAACCCCTTCTCACATAGCTCCTCATCATAGCAGATCACCATAGGCACCCTGAGATGCCCCTTCTGCAGCATTAGCAAAGCTTGCGTCGGCTATGACGCCCCAACACATCTTCTTCTCCTCTATGGCTGGATAGGGATGGTCAGACTGCAACTCTCCCTCACCTCCTTGATGCACTTGTTCAGGTCCAACACATCCTGAATCTTCAGCTTGTTCAGGCATGATGCCACCAAGCTTGCTATCGCTGAGCAATCCGGTCTTCCGTCTTTTGCGGCCCATGTCAACGCCCCAATGGCTGCCCCGGTGGCTGCCTTCTCTTCGCTGGTAGCCTCGCTCTCCTTCTCAGTCCTTCTACCCTTCTCCAAAGGCACTTCCTGCAGCCTCTCTGAGACGAACTTCTCCATGTCCAAAAGAAATCCTCCTTCTGGGGTGCTTTTCATCCTCCGTCCGTTGAAGGCTGCTCCTTCCTTCTCCTCATCCAAAAATTTGAACTTGCCAAATTTGAACCTCTTATCTTCTCATAATGCTGTGGTGTTCCCACAGACAGCAGATCGTCCACTTCCACGATCACCAAGCCCTCCAAGTTATTATATCATCCACCACAAGCTTGAAAAGACAAGGATCCATAGCTGACTGCTGGTAGCCTAGCTCCAGCACCTTCTTCAAGCTCTTTCGCCAATGAGGAAGTCCACCATTGGGTGCCACCTGTAATGCGATGGAGATCACCGCCGTAGTCACCGTGGGTGAGTATCGTTCCAGGGTGTGTAGATCTGGGTCACACCGTCTCACAATTTGGGAGTATGCGATTCTTGCGATTGCATTCTTTCAACTGCCTTCTCACCTCCTCTGACTCTTCTAGGCTCATGACCCTAACAGCATCTGTACTGGCCACCTTCTTCCACTCCTCAGCGTCTGCTTGTCTCCATCCTGGCCAGTCCTCTCACATTCTGCTTCAAATAGAACTCGGTGAACCCCGTCCAATTTCGGGGAGGTCCTTTCGCATCCGTGATTCTCCACTCTCATAGTGCCTGAGCGATCTAGCCTCAGACTTCAGCTTTCCCAAATCGATGGGACATCCTCGTCGTTGACTTGGTACAAAGTCTCCTTTTCTTGGCTCTTGGTGTATCCTGATGAAACTTCTGCGCTCCTCAAGATATTACACATCCTTCCCTTCTTTCTCTTCATCCTCTGCGTCCTCAGTCTCCGTGTTCACAAAGAAGTGGTATGGCTTGAACCTCATTGCTTCCAATCTTCTTCTCTGAGGCCCATATGCTTCTTGCCGCCTCATTGTTCAATGATGAACGAATCGAGGCATCCATGTGAGCCTCCGAGATTCTTTCACCTTCTGGCTCCTCTGTGCTGTCCACGCTGGTTGAGCTTGAACTGCTTTCTTCAGCCTGAGCCTCTCCTCCTTCTGCTCCTGACGCATCCGCTGTTTCCTCTCTTTCTGGTTCTTCCAGCCTCCTTCTCTGCTCGGGTGGCTCCTCAGCTTCTATTGCTGCATCCTCTTCCTCTGGTGGAAAGGACAAGCATGAGATGTCCTTGAAACCTCTCTTGCTTCCTCTCCGGTTGATCTCCTCACGTAGATCCTCAAGCTCCTCTCTAAGTAGGCCATAGGCCTCCTCTTCTTCATTGGTCGCTGGCCGGACTTGTTCTGGAGCACACTTCCAAACTTCTCCTCTCATAGACACCCACACGTTCGGACCCTCGTTCACAATGACTGTGCCTGGCCCAATTCAGTGTGGTCTCTTGGTGTCGCTTGCCACTTGCAAACTCTTCCTCGCCAGCATCCTGCGGTAGACATAGACAGTCTCACCTGGATTGAAATCTCTCCTCACTCTTGGTCTTCCAGAGTCGATTCTTATCATTGTCTCGCACTCTCCTCTGGTGTCAGGCCTCATCTCTTCTCATCCTCAGGATGCCAATCCTCCTCTCCTCTAACGTCAGGCCTCATCTCTTCTCATCCTCAGGAACATGCCAATCCTCCATGCAGCTCAGTTCGGCCTTGTTGATGAGGAGCTCTAGCTCCAATGGTCTTCACCACTGCTCCTGCCTCGTTGACTCTGCTGATCTCCGGCACTCCGAAAGTTCTTCGCCAGCTCCTCATGAATCGGTTCCATATACCTCCTCTGCTGACACTCGGTCGAGTGGACATCTGATAGCAGGAACAGTCCACCATGTTCAGCACTGGAAGTGTTTCATTCGGAGCCACTCCTGGGAAATAGACTACGTCAACTCCCACTCTCCTTCCTGGAGCATAGTGCCGAGGTATGGTTGCTGGTCTGTTGGCTTTTGGTCGTTGATGAGCCTTGCAGATGTCGCATTGAAACTCATCTTTGGCATACCGCCACACCTCCTCTCGTGCTCTAGCCATCCTGAGTGCTCTCACAAAGTCTTCACGAGAGGGATGCCCCAAGTTTGCATGCAACTTGTTGATTTTTCGCTTGTCGCTATCGGTCACTCCTCTTCGAAGCTTTCCTCTCTCCTTCTCATCCTCTTCCTCACTCAGCTCTTCTTCTTCTTCCCCGAACCTCTCTGGTCGAGGAATCATACGACCAATCACAGGTTTTCCTGCTTGATCAACTTCTCGATCCAAAGCCTCCTCGACTTCGTCTCCTTCTCCTCTACGTTCTTCTTCTTCAGCCCATACCTCATCCTCCTCTGCCATCATCACCAAGGTAGATCTGGACTCCTTCAAACCCTTGATGATCTCCTCACATAGCTTCTTTGGATATTCTTCTGCACTCTTAGCTCGACCACTCACTAGTCCTTGGTGACGATGTGATCCATCGCATCGTCTGGGAAGCCTTGCTGCCATGGCCGCTGAGTTCGTCATGAACCCGGTTGGCTTCTTGTTCGGATCCTCTTCTTCTCGAACCTTCAATCCATGTTGACGCTGATCCCCAACTACCCGTTGCACGTTGGGTAACTGAAGCACTCTTTGAACGCACTCCTCTCTCCATGCTCGTGACGATGTTGGATGTTCGAACAAGGCAAACTTGCCCCGTCGAACCTGCCACTCGAAGATCTGCATGCTGAACTCTAAATGCTCAAGCCCTTCTCCCAGCATCATCATGGCCTTCTTCTTCTCCATCCTGGGATAGTTCCATTCTTGCAAAATGCTGAATGGACCATACAACCACCAAATCAGGATCCTCCTCCTCTCTTATCTTCTTCCAGGCCCTCTGCCTGTCTCCTCGATGGGTAAAGTCATACCCTGTCTTCAAATCAAACGAAGTGCCAGCCTCACATCCACTTCGTTCTCCTTGTGCTGCTACTCGGGGCTCCGAGTACACCTCGCAGATCTTCATCTTCTCCAGAGCCTTCTTCAGTCTTTTCCTTGAGCTCCTACTCAAGGTTCCAAAGATCTGGTCGGTCTCCTCACTCTCAATGCCATTCTCCTCCTCAACTGCCAAGATGACCTCTTTGATCTCTCCTGGCTCCTCTTCAGGCAAAATGCCTTGGTGAAACTTCCACTCACTCCCGATCTTCTGCCAGTAGCACTGTGCGATTCTACGGCAGTCCTCGGGCTCATATCTCTCCTCAAGTTGCATTCTCCTCAACTTTCCCCAAGTCTTCTCTTCAGACTTCACCTCAAAGACCCAGGGGGCGACCTCCTTGATCTCCTTCATCTCCTCACTGCTAAGACTCCTCATGCAGTTCTTCCAGCTCTCAGCCTCTACTCCTGCTTGTCGGAGTCCGTGAAGGGCATCATTCCCTGTGATTGCATGACCGTCTTCTTGAGTTCCATTGCCTGCTGCATCATCTGCATTCCATTGTGGATCGCTGAATGCCTGGCTCAGCCTCTCTTCTCCTGCCACGGCCATTGTCCACATCAGCTGATTCTGAAGCTGCTCCATCTGCACCTGATACTGGTACTGTTGGCCCTGCATCAGCTCCCGGTGTTTGGTGTCTGCATGTGCCATCGTTGGCTCGATCATCTGCTTGGTGTTCTCGCTCATGTGTGCCTGCATCTCTTGCAGTTCCATCTCTTTCTTCTTCAGCTCCTCCATCATGATCACCTCTCTGTTCTTCAGCTCTTCCTCCTTCTTCAGCAAGTTCATCTTGACCTCGCTGGCCTCTTCCTTCATCTTCTCCACTTCCAGGTTCACCTCCTTCATCGACGGGAACATTCCAGTCTTGAGTTGTTGAATCTCCTCCTGGTCCCAAATGAAATAGTCCCAGACCCTGGCGCTGCCCCGAAAGAAGTGTCTTCCTTTCGTGGGGCCCTCCTTCTTGACTGTGTACCTGGTTCATTGCCACTTGCTCCAACCTCTCTCACTCACCACCGAGGTCGATGGTGTCGACGGCAAACTCCTCAATTGCGTAGTTGGAAGGGTCCTCTCTGGACTGACCATGCTCCATGAACTCACACCCCGTGGTGGGGTATTACTGGGCTCGACCTTGTTCTTCCGAGCTGCCTCCTCCTGCACCTTTAGTTGGCTCATCGTCTCGATCTTTCACCTGCTGTAGCACTCCGGCACCACACTTCTCGTTGCCACTGGTTTCCTGCTCCACATAGGGATTGGATGGGATGAGTGCATGTCGCAGTTGATGTAGTGGGTGGCTTCGTCATCTTCCGTGGAGCCAGGGGAATCCTTTTTGAGACCGATCGCAGCGGAAGGTGCTGCAAAGCCAGACACATATCCATCTCCTCGCCAGGCTTCTTCCTCCTCTGGACATCCTCTCACCACTTGATCGAAGGCCGTCATCAAATTCATGACCTTCACCAAGACCTTCTTCCAATTCTGAGTTGCCCGCGCTGCCTTGACCACCCTGACATCCACTGCCATGCTGCCCGAGGAGGTAGCATCTCGCGCCTCCATCTCCGCCGAGATCTGGTTGAGACGGCTCCATAAGCTCATGGCACCAGAGAAACGAGGACGATCGATACTGCGAGAACACCTGCATGTCGTCGCTCCACCTGCTTGAACACTCTGGCATAAGTCGAAAGTCATCATCCTTCAAGCCACATCTCCATGCTTCAGTGGGAAGTTTCCAACCTTCTTCATCAAACTCAACGATGGAAACAATCACATGTCCAGATCTCATGGTGCTCATGGTGGTGGCTTTCTGATACTGACTTAGTTCCAATCTTCCAGTACTCAAGTTGATGACAGCATGGAGGTCACGCAACAACTTCACTGGTAGTAGTCGAGGAACATCTTCAGTTACTACGGTGGCTTCCAAAATTCCATTGATCCCTGCTATGCCAATGGGAAGTTCAACCACGCCTTTCACCGTTGCTTCACCTCCTATACTCCTCTGGCCTGGCCCATACGATCTGTCATCCTAAACTTCAAACCACACTTTCTCAATTCTTGTGAAAACTGGGACAAAGCTCGTTCACCAATCAACTCTGATTGCGCAGCCGTGTCCACCACTCCCTGGGAAGCTTCCGTGCTGATTCCACAGAAAATTGGGGTATTCTCTTTCTTCCTCAAAAAGCTCCCCAACGTAATCTGGTAGAAGGACTGGTTCTCAAAGTCTACGCCCTCCCTAGCTGTGTCAATCTGCACGAAACCCGACTTGGTTCCACTGCTTTTTGCGGTGCTGGCACTTCCTGCAGCTCGACTCCTGGAATAGTCGTCCGGAGCATTGGAACATTCTCTAGCCCAATGTCCAATCATCATCCCACACCTGGCGCACTTCGTGCGTAACTTCACGGATTCGATGTGGAATCGAGATCCACCCTTTCCGGGCATTCTAAAGTTGTTCTGCCCCTTTCCATAGCCCTTGCCACCGCCTTTGTAGTTGGACCATCCTCTCGAAGTCTTCTGGTCTCGCATGGCTTTCCGCACCTGCTGGTAGGTTGCAAGTGCCTCTACAAGGTCCTTCTCCGCGAAGATGCTGTTGAGATCACCTTCTTCCAGGTACACATAGTTCTCAATCTCAAAGTCGGTGGGCTCCCACCAAAGTTCTCGGCAGCCGCATAGATCTCTTCAGTCACATAGTGCTTGCCGCCCTTCTCTCGGCTCAACTTCTCCAACTTTCTCAGAGCCTTTACAATCTCTTCTCTTCCATACTGCCCAGAAGTCCAAGTGGTCACCTGATCTTCTTGAGTCTGACTGGGGTTCGCTTGTCTATAGATGATGTACCCCTTTACAACATCTGGAAGCGAAACATGCCCCTCTGAAAGCTCTTGAAAGGCCTGGTCCATGCGAATCACGAACTCCTGCATGGATTCTTTGCTCTTGCGGCTCTCTCCATAGACCGCCTTCTCGAAAGCACGAGGCATCGCCGACTCCAAGTGTGGCTGAAAGTGCTCCTTCAGCTTGCTCAAAATCGCCTTCGCACCATCGGAGCTCCTGATCTTGTCCAATGGCACTTCGTTGGGGGCAGACTTGGCCGTTCCTCCAAGCTGCCTCAGCACCTTCACTGCGTGCTTCTCTTTGGGTATCTCACTTTCCCACTCCCAAAGTGAGAGGTCCCGAAGGTATTGACGGAAACCTTCCATCGAAGTATGGAGGGGGGTCACGATCTCGGTAACCCCCTTGAGCACCTTGAACTCCAGATGCCGTGGCCATGGTCTCACCAGCCGCCGCGGTAGGCATTTCTCGAAATCCTCAACCGTGCCTGGTAATGAGCACCAGCTGCAAAGCTAACGGTCACAATCACTTTTCCATATGAATGCGCCCCCTGAGCCGGTATGGCCCTAGTGATCAACACCTGTGACAATTGCTCATGTCTATGGTGCAACTGCTATGCCGAAAGGTCAAGAGTCTCCATCTTTACACACTTAGTGTAATGCTTCGAGATAGGCGGTTCCGGAACAGTGCCTGTTGCAGATCATCCTGAGCCATCTAGTGTAGCACTGTTGATACTGTCTGAGGCCCAAAGCATCGCACTGCAACATGCCATCTAAAAGATATGGCTCATAACCCCACGCTCCCATAGGTACGTCAATGTTCTCACAGCATCCCAATTCATGGCCAATGAGCTCACTATCATTGAGTTCCAGGATGCCTCATTGGTATCAACACTTGGCAAACGCTCACCGAACTCACTGCCCGCCGGTTCACCCGATGAAGGACGGGAAGCATCGGCAGCATCTGACTGCATCACGCCCGAGGCTGTCTGACCCATGCTAGCATTAAACTTAAACATCATGAAAAGAATCAACTTGACCCTGGTAACCCCTGAGGGCAACATGGTAAAAGAGATCTTGCTGATGAAATTGAAAAACTAACTGACATACTCCCCCTTCCGGCCTTTTTGACACACGGGTGAACATTTTCTTAACGTCCCGCCCTCTCCTCCCTTGATCCTTCGGAATACATCAAAGACGGATTGATTTGCCTTTTTTTAACAAAGGTTTAAAACACAAGAAAACATTGAAATAAGAAACGATCAACAAGTTGAGCTATTACTTCATTGGTCTTTTGCACATGGTGCTTGCACAGTCGCTGAAGGACCAGGGTTCTCAAGAGCTGCACTCAGAAAGCCATGCGCACAACTGGTACAGTCTGAAAAACAGAAGCAATGAATGTCACCAAAAAATGACATGAGGCAACAAAACTTCTTGCTTCTAGTATAGTGAAAAGCTGTAAAATGATTGCAGGATATTGCAGGCAAGTGGCGGCTCGGGATTCCACGTCACTGCCAGATACGCTCACAGAGCTGACAGCTGCCACAGCGTTGAGGATGCTGTTGGCCTCGCAGAATGAGGTGATTGTGGATCAAATGGATCAACAAATCATCAATATACTACAATTTTTGGCTAAAGTGGGCAAATGTGAAGAAGAGGAAGTCTAAACAAACAAGAATCATTAGAATTTAGAGTGAGAACTAATTCATGCATAGCTATACAGTACAGTAACTCATCCTTTTTCCCCTGCACATTATGAACCCCCTACGAAATGAGTGGTCATGTCGCCCTGTTTTGGCCGCACTCCTGCAAATCCTGGCCTCATTGCGGGCCACCGCGCTCCCCAGCGCAGCACTAGCAAGGGCCGGATCTACTCCTCCAACTGGGGCTGTGACCACACACCGCAATCCACTCACTGCATAGGAACCAAATTTGTCACCTAAATCGCCAAGTCTCCGTGATTGAATACTTTGACATGGTAAACAGAAAGCATCGGGGGGGGTAGCCAACCAAGGATTGCTCAGAACGTGGATAGCCAGAGAGCCAAAAATCCAACACTGAACTGAATTAGGCAAAGAAAATATAAGCTTCACCTCCTTACTAGGCCCACCGAGGGGGCGGAACATCTGGATACACCAGCCAAGCGGCGCACACGCAGTATGATCCATAGATTGCCAATTGGCAGGATAGTTTCACAAGTGGCACTCTTCGACCTTGTAGTGCCACAAAGAGGCTAGGAGTGGCGTTGGACGAAGTGATGTGTGCGTGGCGGGTCAGTCAATGTGAAACACCTGCTTTTCAGACTTGAAGGTTCGAAGTCAGTAGTGGTCCAATATACCGTGTCTATCTTTGTCTAAACATGTCAGTCAGTAGCTACAATATGCCGGTGTTGCTGGCACCTCCGTTCTTTGCGGAGCCTGCTGTTGCTCTGCTGGGTGCCGGGCCAATCTTGGAGAAGGATCCCTTTCAATGCAACCCAAGAGTTGGAGTCAGTGCTATTGTCCCACCTGCCAAATCATGCTGATACACTGACACCCCATCTCTCCTGACACCGAACTACTGCAAGGACCAGCTGTTTGCCAAGGCGCACAATTGGTCTAGCCAAAGAGCTCAATTGATTTTCCGTGAATTGATAGAAGGCCTCAGGCCAGCACTAGATGGAAGATTCCGATTGAAAGAGAGCCATCTGGCACAACTGTGGCTGGATTAAGCTTCTGGAGCACTGCCATTCCCAAACTGATAGTATCATGCATTGCTGCAAGGCACGTACTGCAGTTCCTGTGGCGACTCATCTACCCAATTGAGTGCATTGAGTTCGAACCTCGGACATGGCTTGGGCAGCTGTTGGACTGCAGATCTCATAGCTCAAGAAGCACCAAACCAGAGAAGGAGACTGACATGTCAAGATCAGAAGAGGCACTCATTCAAGTCAGATCAGAAAAGAGCTCCAGCACATTGGCCAAACGGACTACAAATCTATATAAACATTTTCTGTCAAGACCCCTCGTCCGTTGAATCCAAGTTGCTTGGTTTCCACTGCGAAGCCTTCCATGAGATTAGCTTGTATTTGTCCGTCACGAGGAGGACCATCAGCTAGGAACTGCAACGACCGCACTATGAAAGCTCCTGCACTCAATGTTGAGGATTCCCAGGACCCTTCTCTTAAAGATCTTGCCCCTTGTGGTAATCAGGAGTGCGTGCAATCCAACAAATAGCTAGTCATGAACCCGTTCCCAATCCAACTTGAACCGCTGCAAATCTGCTTGCACTTCAACATACTGCAACCCCCAACGAGCCTTGACCACCTTTTTGACAGCTAGAAGTTTCATTTGGGTGGAAGTGGGGAAATTTGGTGGACTTTGCTGTGACGTTTCGCGTGAAGTTTCGTGGACTTTTCTAGGCAGCAAATGCAATCTCAGAAAATTCCGTCGGCCTTTCGCCGCAACACCTTGACCTTCGCCAGCAAATTTCATCAACCAAGCTTTCTTTGGCAATTCCGCCAACAAACTTTCACAAACAAAACATCAACCGCCCGATTTTTCGTCATTTAAGAAGTAATTTTGACGCCAGGCTACCTTGGTACCAAAAAAACAAAGTATATTTTTTTTGTGGGAGAAAGAGGCGATGCAAACATAAAAATCCGCGGGCGGAATTGAAATCTCAACTTAACGAATGTTGGAACATGGCAAGCAGCACCCCACAAAGCACCCATCCTGCGGCTGCTGCGCTAGTGAGCGAACCAAGTATGTTGGTGTCCAGTAGCGTGATGGTATCGGCTTGAAGGCCAATGATAAAGACCTGCCCATGGAAAGTATAATATATATATATAT
>DF245204.1:0-19817 GCA_000507305.1 Breviolum minutum Mf 1.05b.01 | reverse complement strand
GATCAACATGTCATTCTGGCGGCTGCAGGGCTCAATCTAAGGGCCACCACCACCCCTCCTCCATCAGGAGTTTCATTCGTTTTGCATTGTCAATTTCAGCTTGAGTGCACTCTCGTTTCTTGTCATGTGGTTTTTATCCACAGCATTGCATTCGTGGATGCGTAAAAGCTGGACTATGGCTGCCAAAGGCAGCACACTAAACCCACGTGACGCCTCTTTGCATGGAAAATGGTGTCTGCGGTTCTATCGAGTGCATTGAGCTTAGAATGTCATATATATATGGCATTTTACAGATATATGTGACACATATTTTACATATAGGTTTGGGAGGCATACCACTCGTGACTCTGAAAGATGCCTAAGGTGTTCCCTTTTCAACCAGATGATGCCAGTTGATATCATAGCTAAAGAAAACAACATCATACAAGGAAATATGCTAGCACCTCATGCAAAATTCTACTTTGACCTAGCAATTCGGTTGTGTTTTTTTTTTTGGTTGAAATATTTGAAGAAGTGAAATGGATGGAGGAAGATATCTACAGGTCTTTCCTTCAAAAATTGCAGCCATTTCTCAGGAACAACAGTGCACCCGTTTGGGAGGAAGATTTTGACTTTGCCATTGGCCGAGATGAAACCACAGAGGAGCCCATATTTTATTTTTTTAAAGAAGGCTGTTGGTATTCGGAAGGTTGAAGCTGTGAGAAAGAAGGGAGAGATTGACATACAAGGGTGCTGGATAGATGCAGGCCAGACAATGAAAACTGTAGGTAATGCAAGAGAATTGTCCATCTTCAAGTATCTTCGGGAAACCTAATCCCGCCCTTGTGCACCAATGGTTAGCTTTCTTCCAATTGGCAGGAGATTGTGGGTTTGAGAGTCACGCTGTATGATGCGGATGGCCCTGCACGTTCCTTCAGTGGTTTCTTAGCCATGAAGCCTCATCAACCCGTAGCCTTTTCCAGGAAATTGAACAAGAGAGAGAGATACCCAAAAACTAACGCCATAAATTTGAAGCCGGAGATATATTTGCACACACACACATATATTTATATTGTATATATACGTATATGTGTATATATATATATATACATTGTCCACAAAACCCATCTAATTTTTTTGGTATCCATTCGTTAAGAATTTCAGGGATGCTGATATCATTGTTTTGGGAAGGGGGATTTTCCCTTCATAGTTTTTATCCTATCTGAGGTTCAAATGACTTCCTGGGTGGTGCAGATTTAGTCCCTTGGCGTCTGCAAAAAGACTGAGATTTTCAGGTCTAGGCGGCCACAAGAACCATAGGAGATGGCAAACTGGGATGATGGAAGGTGAAGTGAATCACGGTTGGCAGATTTTGAGGGCACTTTCTGGTTGCCAGGGAACATTGGAAGGATCGTTACCCTCCTGAAACTAACAGTTTGTCCCTGAAAATAGGCCTCCCAAAAGGACAATTCATCTTCCAACCTTTGAGTTGAAGGTGCAAACCGTTAGTTTTAGGGAGGGTAAGAAGCAGATTTGGTTAACTTTCACATATGGAAACACCGTGATTCGGTGTCACGTTTGATGGAAGATCTTGGAGCCATAGCTGAGCACTAAGGATTTGGCTGGTCAGAAGCATGCTCGTTCAGTTCTGCCCAGCACTTGATGTTTGCAGTGGCGTTCACAGGATGGGTCCCTACCATATCTAGGTGGTGGTTTCAAAGATTTTTTATTTTCACCTCTACCTGGGGAAATGATCCAGTTTGACTAATATTTTTGAAGTGGGGTGAAACCACCAACTAGATATAGTTATAAATGGAGTTAACACCCCTATTAATGGCCTTAACATGGGTTATGTAGTACCCTATAAGCCTACAAGTGGAGCTATAACCCTACTCATATCTGGTTTTGGGGCCCACCTGATGCATGGATTTTTTTTCCAGCAATCCAAGGCATGAATTGGAGCTTGGAGGCATCATCACTCGCAAGGCCATTCGAACGGGAGAAGGAAGTTTTTGGGTCACATCCCTAAATATCCCAATGAGAAGGAATTTAGGTATTTTTTCTGGTTGGGCACGTTTAGTTTTTTTGATTGCAGCTGGATGTGGTTGAACAATCGGTTCTAAGTCGTAGGTCATGAGTTATGAGTTGTAAGTCATAGGTCACGGTAGTTGGAACTGGAAACAAGTGTTATTCCTTTGGTGAGCTACTGGCAACATTTAATGATTTGAACATACTGCTGTAGTATGTGCCATGACCAGTTGCCATGCCACTTGATTTGGATGGTAACTTCCTTGTGTATAACTTGGATATAAACTGATGTTGGATGCCTCAACCAACCACCAGTTGCCATCAAACATCCACTTCACTCACCACCCTTCACCGTGTTTCAGGCCTCGGGCGGACGGAGGCCCCGCTTGATGATCGTGGCTTGGTGTTAAATTTGACGAATTGATACCCCAAAATTGGTGGGCCTTGGAAAATGTATCTCTGACGGCTTCAAATATGGGCCTCATTTAGGGTATCTATATATGACTCATATATCCCTGTTAAATTTCCGGGGTGCTCAGCAGTTTTTCTGTCAAGCAATCACTGGGAATAGCTACACGGAATCCAGGAGCTGTCAGTGTCACCTGCAGCCATTGGCGCTTGGCGGTGTTAAAATGCTCACTTCCCCCAAAGCAGGAAACGAACAGACGAACAGAATCTGACACACGAAGTTGAAAGGGCATATGTGCCTTCGACTTTGATCATGCGACAAACAAAAAGCAACTTGTTACACTCGAAAAGAAACGTCGTTTTTTTGAATCTTTTCAAGATCTGTTTTTTGCTCATCATACTGTTGATGGTTCAGAAATCCCAAGGCCAACCACCTGGAACGTATCAAAAACGTTGTAAATGATGGGATGTTCACTACCAACCTCAACTGGTCACCGAGGCCATCACTGTTTACCGCGAGGTGGTTCCACGACCACTACCCAGACCTGTCGTCTTGCGGCAGAGCCTTCTCCGGATGAGCCTCGTTTTTGACAAAGGTGGATGGAACCCCGAAATAACAGCAGAAACCAGTTGGAATGGTTCAAAAATTAAGTTGAAAACACTACTCACACATATAATGAGACATTAACAAATTACCTATCAATTGAATAAAATGCTGCAGGATTTCGGCCATTTTTGCAAACAAAAAAGCTTCACTCAATAAAACTTAAGTGGGTTTTTGTCCAAGTCAGCAGAGGCTTCTCACTGCCTAACCACATGCGGATTGCTTTGTGTCATTTTCTGCCTTTTTGGCAATCAACCAAACTTCATCATCCTTCATCCACCCGATGTGAAACATCTTTGGGGGAGTAGTGCTCAGGAGCTATGTCAGCCAGGTCCAACGCTTAGCTTCCACAGTTGGACCAGCTTGCATCCAGCGCTGGAGATGTCATAATATCCGTGTATTCGACACCTCAACATTACACATCCCATCCAACAAATAACTGGAAAAGTCTATGGAATCGTTACACCCTCGAAAACTAACATGACAATGGCTGGAAAAAACAACCATGGATGAAGATGTATCTCCCTTTAAAGGTGATTTTCCAGCTAGTCACGATAGTTTCAGGGAGGCTCCCAGTCTTTTCTTATGCCAAAAAAATGCCAATGTTTGAAGCCGTTGAAGTCCGTCAGGTCTTTGGCATGGTCGTTCAAGCAACAGACTTGCCGAACAGAGAGATGATTGGTTTGAGCGATCCGCTCCCTGGTTGCGTTGTGAATTTTGAACCGGGCTCACATTAAACAACGCCATCCGAGAATCAGAGAATCCATGGGAAAATGGAAGGAAGGCAATGGAAATATACAGGTGGCCATAAGATCGCATCATGCAATAATATTTCATATATCATATCACATGTCCATGTCTACATTTAATGATTGATCATGTTTTGGATATGCGCACCATCAGACGCTGTCCCCTAAAGGAGGAGGACCAGCATCCTCAGTCCTAGAAGTGTAGTACGCATGTCGTCCTTTTGACTGGTGATGCTGCATGATGTTGTAGGATTCTCTCAGAGTTTTGAATTTTTAAGGCTTGTATATCTTGTATGTTGTTGGTTTACCAGTTTACCATGACTTATTGTCATCACTATTCAGTACCGATTCTGCGAAACATATCATCGTCCCCAGTCCCAGTCCATCCCACCATCGTGGATTGAGGTTCTGTCACAGCCTCAGTTGAAACATCAACTGGGAACTGAGAAACGGATCGAGGGGTTTGGTGTTTTTTTTGGCAGGAGTGCAGGCAGCGAGCATACTGCTCATGTGCGACAATTGGAAAAATTGTGTCAGGAATCAAAAAAAAATCACAGTTCAAGTCCCTTTAGGACAGGATTTGAAAAAGAAATGGACATGAGCTTTCCAATCCCTGACAACTTTTTTTTTGAAGACTTTTTTTTTCGAGATTCTAATTTACTTCAACTTCTCCAATCCTTCAACATCCCAGAAAATCGATCGGAGAAGATTTGGAGCTTTCAACTGGTTTTTACCGCTCCAGGCATTGTGCGTGCGGTCTTGATGTCTGGAAAGGTGCAGGAGATTTATCGCACTGCCGTGATCCAAAACTCCCTGAAGCCAGTCTGGAAAGAGGCCAGAAATTTCGGATTGGATCTTTTTGTAAGTTGCAGCATATGTGGCATATATGATCATAATTGATCATAACATGTGCCGTTAAACAAAACAGGTGCATGTTACAGCACATCATCATCATCATCATCATCATCATCATCATCATCATCATCATCATCATCATCATCATCATCATCCTCATCCTCATCCTCATCCTCATCCTCATCCTCATCCTCATCCTCATCCTCATCCTCATCCTCATCCTCATCCTCATCCTCATCCTCATCCTCATCCTCATCCTCATCCTCATCCTCATCCTCATCCTCATCCTCATCCTCATCCTCATCCTCATCCTCATCCTCATCCTCATCCTCATCCTCATCCTCATCCTCATCCTCANTCCTCATCCTCATCCTCATCCTCATCCTCATCCTCATCCATTATCATCCATGTTTTCTTTGGTTTTGTCTCCATTCAACTCATCATTTCTCTCGCCAAGCTGATGGCAGTTTCTCGCCAGGCCTTCCAGGATTCCTTTTCAGAACAAGATCAGTCGGGAACCTCAAATCCTCCCTGCGGTGGAAGCCTCAAATTCCGGACCTTGAAGCCGTCAACGTTTGAGGCCGTTGCTTCTCCTCTTTGACCTGTGGGATGAAGATGATCCTAAGAAGCCACTGGAGGTGGATATCGGATATGGTGGATGCATGTGGATATTTGTATTTTTTTGGGCAGATTTTAGAGATACACAATTTGTTTCAGACGCTTCCTGTATATATATATATATATATATATATCTAGCTCTCTCTCCCTCTCTCTTGGTGGAAATATGTAAATTAATTATAATATCATAGATTTATGTCTTTTTTTCTTGTGCATCTACTGCCTTTTTTGGGTTTTCGTGGTGCCTCCGTAAAACCTCCAGGAGGGTGGTGCCCAGCACTTAGGATCATGTGCCGTGCGCGTCGGGGGGCCGCTTGATGGAAACAGATGGGGGGGGGTTGAAACCATGAGTTTCGTTTTATTTTTTGCAGGGGTTGTTGTTAAAACATGTTGAAAAAGGTCATGTTCACTTGCAACACGGATCCATATCATCCCCCCAAAAATTTGTGGCTTGAAACCAACCACCATCCCGGAAGGTACCATTGCTCAGCGCCGTGGAACCCGCCCCACGGAAGCGTCGTTTGTGGCTGCAGGGTGTGAGCCAACGACATGAGACGCGCTACAATCACAATGGAGCCACTGGGCTTCAAACCAGTTGATCGGCTGAGTGGGATGGGGATTTTCGTTGCTGAGGTTACCCGGTTACCCCCCCTACACAACTAACATGACTGGCTGGAAAATCACCCATTTTTTTTGTGAAAGGGAGATACATCGACTCATCCATGGTTGGTTTTCCAGTCAGTCATGTTAGTTTTCTGGGGTATATGATATGTCATATGTTATGATTGATTTATTGCGTGTTTTGTTGGTAGTGAGTATCTATATGCTTCAAATCTGAGTTGGTGCAAGTCAATGACTGTCATTTTGATCTTCGTCACGACGGTGTTTTTTTAAAAGATTTATCCCGATTTCTTGCCGTGAATGGCATTCTGTGGAATTTCCTTTGGCGTTTGTGAATGGACTGTCATATATGGATTCATCAGATTCTGTCGTTTCCAATAGGTATAGATGAGCTCATACCTTGGCTTTAGTACTAGTGGCTTAAATGAAGATTTATAGGAATCCCCCAAAGAAAATGGTGGAGGAGACCCCAACTCATATTTTAAGAAAAAAGTCAACCTAACTGTTGATGCTTCAGAATTTACCATCATTCACCAGTTGATACGGTAAAAATATCCCATTATCCAAGGTTGGTGGTTCGGTGGTTGGGAATGGGACTTCTGGTTGCCATCAAGAGTAGGTTGGCTCGAAACACTCCCTGAGGTACCTCGAAGCCTGGAAGGAAAAAGTGGTGTGATGGCAGGTGCCGGTGCCCGACGGTTTCGCGACGGGGAAACCCTCAAAAAACGCAAAGGCCTTATTTCAAGGGAGACTGTTAAGGGGATCATGGTTGTTGGGGTGACCTTAGATTCCCTAAAAAAAAATGAGCGAAGATTTTTAGATATGGTTTGTATTCAGAGTCATTGCTGCCTTCTTTTCATGTCTCCCTGTATTTTTCTTCACCTTTTTTGGGATATGATGCGGTGTTTTTTGAGCCAGATTTTGTGGAGATTCATTATTGGAGACTCCAATCATGGAAGTAAATAGCACCCTTGGATGAGGTTTTTCTGCGTATGAAAGCGCCAAATTTTCATTCCATGTACCACTTCCTCCATATTTTTTAATGAGGGCAAATATCATGAGGATTAATGAGGTATCTAAATATATCTAAATATACCACGATTATAACGTGTATATATGAATATATTAAATACATGACGGTATCAAAAATATCAATCTTGGATGCCAGTGCATCACCCCCTTCCTTACATTGTACTGCGTGTTGTGACCTGTGAGTTTTTTTCGGAAAAAACCCACACATTTTCCCCCGACCTCTCCTGATGTGGGGAAGAGATCATCCTTCCTCCAGCACTGCCAGAAAAAGCCAAGTTGTCACGGCAAAAGAGTAGCCATCGATTGACGGAAGATAGCAAGAAGCACACCTTCAACTTGACAAAGGCACCGAGATGATACCCCCCCCTGGAAAATCCACCATTTGAAGATGTATTTCCTATTGCAGATGGTGTTTCCAATGTCATGTTAGTTTTCAGGTGTGTATTCACAAGAAAACATTTGCGCAAGGAAACCATGGCAAAACATGGCTATCATGTGATAAGCCAGTTGGAGTTTTTTCTATGTTTTTTATTTGAAGGCTGAATTTTTTGGTACAAATTGGAAAAGAAAGGTATCCCGGTATCCCAAACAAAAAGGTTGACACCCAAATCTTTGCCAAAAAGATGTTTTCGAGCAAGCCATACTTTCCAGCGCCATGACTTGCCCTGCTTAATTTTCCAGGGCTCCAAAAGTCTCTTTGAGAGGCAGCACCGGTGGGTGGGGGGAAAGCTGTCATTTCGGGCCAAAGATCATCAGGGTCCGAATGTTTTTTTTTCAATTACCCTCTGGTAAACTATATAACATAGCTGGCTGGAAAATGGACCCATATTTTTCAATAGGGTCAATACATCGACTCAATCAAAGGGTCCAGCCATTCCAGCCAGCTATGTTAGTTGACCGGAGGGGTAGATTTTTTTTTGTCGTTTTTCTGTTGCAGCAAATGTTTTGTTGAAGCATGTTGAAGCCACAATTTTACGGGAGCCTTTTACTTCCCAATTAAACATCAATTAACAATTGCATTCCGGGAGCCTTTTTCATCCTAACTTTTGGCTGGAAGGTTGAAGGATGCCGCGGTGGAATTCAAGAATCAAATGACTGAGCTGCTTGGCTGCCACGCCGAAAACCCACGACGCTCGATTCCCGCACAGCCTTGGGGTTGGCTGAGGACCGCAGCCGCGGCCAAAAAGTCGGTGCTGACCGTCGAACTCCGGACGTGCACAGCCGGTAGGGAGGATAGATATTTGGTGGTGTAAAATACATAGAATTGAGTAAAAACAGATCTCAAAAAGGGATAAAAAGAGCTCATTCTAACTATCTTGGTCTTAAAGGGGGGGCCCATGTGAAACTGGTGTTTGTGGATTTTTTATTTGGAAAAGTGAGACCATGGGGAACATATGGGAACATCATCATGAAATCAGTCCGGTTGGAAGATTTCGCGTCACAAGTTCACTTAAGTGCTGTGGGTACCTGTGTTCTTTGGAAAGGTGCAGAAATAATTGCAAGCGGCAAACTGGCAGGTACACAAAAACTGCGAAGATGCCATACGCGCACCTCTTTCAGAAACCATTATTCATTCACGATGCCTGACACTCAGCATGATACCATCCAAAGTTTGAAACTTTCTGAAGAGTTGAGGGTGTTTTGTTGCATGTGTGAATTTCAGAATCTCACGGATACTTTATAGTTAGTTTGATTATATAATTGCATATATGCACGATAGTTATGATATCCGTGTTTCGAACAAAAAATATTTGTACGCCCGAGACATCAATGGATTCCATGCTTTTCTCCATGTTGTTTTCCCGAGGCGGATGATTTGGTACCTCGGTGGCCATTTTTTGGGAGATGTTTGTTTTTTCTCCTCCGCATTTGGGATATTTGGGATCAGGAAATTCTAAAACCCAAATCAAAGAATTATTGACATTTATCCAATTCAACCACCTTTGCTCAGACGTTTTTTTTCAGAAAGCAGCGCTGTGCGGCCTTCCGTTTTGCATGTTTTTCATATGTTTTTCAATTCTCTTGAGTTTCGTTTTCTTCGAGATACCAGGCCTAAACCTCCTTTTCTTAGAGATTTGAAGCCTAAACCACAGCATTCCGCAAAATGGGGAAAAAAGACATAAAAAAAGACAAAGGATCCTCAGGAACGTCTGGGCCCAGACTTTCATCAGAAGCTTTTTCTTTTGGTCTTCCTCGAGTTTTTGGATTTTTGGATTCGGACGCTTTCATTGGCTCCACAAAACTAGCGATATTTACCTTGAGGAACAGGAAAACTAAGAAAACAAAAACAGCTCTTTTTGTAGGGTTGGTTGCTTAGATTCAGACATACTCCATCGACACGCGCTTTGATTTGTTTCTGCTATGTTTGCTGCTGGTTCCTCAAATATTGTGATTGCAACGTGTTACACTTCCGTGCAAATGTACCATTTCGGGAAAATTTGGATCAACTTGTTCTTTTCCTTTCTTCTGCCAACCGTTTGCCACACATCGTCACTATCCACCTCCTCTTCGTTTTGGGGTCGGAGCCTGAGTGGGGAACGTAGGGGCTGCATTAGTGCTTCAATCATGCCGGTGTAACCTTCTGAGATTGACATGCAGAGATTCAGACTTTGGAGTACATGACTGCCAGTCATCTAAACAAGTGTGAAGTGTCGAAGCATCCTTCAGAGCACATGCCCTACGTGTCTTCATCATCTGTCCTTCGTTGCCTCGACAGCAGCTCCACGAAGATCAGATTCATTGCCTTGGCGCGCGTGTGAGTCGAACTTCCGCAATGGCAGCAAGACAGCATATCATGTTGTCTGGACGATTCAATAACAAGGCAGGGGCTCGATTGGGGGTTATGTGATGCTGAAATTCCTTTCCAAAAATGCATCCTTCCACTCTGGCTAAAACATGTCTGATGCATTCTCATGCACAAGTCTGCAAGAGGAGACGATGAACTACATGAAGGAAGTCAAGTGCGCCCTTGAAAGGCGGGGGGCGCCAGTCTTTATGGTCGATGCAGTCCCAGGGCAGTCGTTTGCAAAGCAGACTATGATGGGAATGGCCGGAGCGGGAGCTATGGTGGCCTTCTGCACAGAGGACTATGGAGAGAAGACTGGCGCCGGGTATGAAACATATGTTGAACTGCAGAATGCCTTTGAAAACCACGTGCCCATAATTCCAGTGAAGCTAAGTCCGGTGTATCCTCCTCAGCCTCCAGAGCCAGAAGGGATGGCGCAGAACTCATGGATTTTTTCAAAGTCTTTGGTTTACATTGATGACTCAGAGATGGCCGACCCTCGGCGGGTTGGCGGAGAGATCTTGAAATCTCTTTGGACTCAAGGCCTGGCGCAGAAATACGCACTCGTTCGCTACGAACATCTTGTTGAGGGAAGTGAGTTACTGTTTGCCCGCATTTTTTTTGCATGGAAATGGTTCGGTAGTTGCTTTACGTATTTCCCAGAATTTGTGGAGGACATGGCGAAGTATTCACCTGAAATCCAGGAACAGATGCTCTCAGAAGGACAACCTCTTGGTCCCGACAAAGTGGATGACCATGACTTCTTTGGGAAAGACTAGTGTTGCATTGTTCAACACTGCCTTGCCCAGCCCCGGCAAGAGAGAGAAGCCCGGAAGGTGTTGTGAGGGTGGGTGAACCTGACCTTGTCCGCCCAAGGCGGTACAATGGGTCTTTGATAAGAATCTTTGTTTCAATTTGTTATCCACGCTGAGCCACTCTCTCACATCAGCTGGTCAATATAGTCCCAGTTTTGTAATACTCAGGTTGTCTCTGCAATGGTTAGGAAATGCATTGTAGTGAAACACTCTTGACTCTTGAATGTGTTTTTTTCTGTCTATTTTGAGGGTTGTGCTCTGACATTGAATCGTGAGGGTACCCACGACAAATCTGACTTCGCATTCAATGCGAGGTTTCCCTTGACGTCCGTTGTGGTTGCAAAAGTCTGCAAGCAGCCCTTGGAATGAACTTGCTAGTCTTCAAGGTTCAGACTTCTGGCATGACTCAACTGCAGAGGCTTTAGGTGAAGTGTGATTTCTTCGCAGTCTCCACAGCTTTGGCATCTCTTGACATCTTTGGGCACCTTGTGCCATCCCAAACTGTCCATTTTCACACCCTCAGCTGCTTCAACGCGCCGAGGTTATAAAGTTATGATTGAGTATGTAGAGATGAGGCGTTGCCCAGCAGACGAGAATGACAATTTCCAAGCGGTCTTCAAACCTTGACTTTTGGTGGAGGTTTCAACTAGAGGCAATGGAACATGTAACTAACATTGCAAAACGGTCTCGAACGCTCGACTTTTTTGTGATTCCGGTCAAATTATAGCGACCCCACACGACCTCACTCCAAAAAATAGCTGATGAAGGGAAATCCCTTATTTCACTAAAATCCAGCTTGGTGCAATATTATAATTTGGCCAGCTGATTTGAACCAGAGTTTGGGAGTATCACAAAATAAAAGCACGTATATGGCACGTATCAAATGGCAGTTAACTTTAGATAATCATGAACACAGAGAGTTTTCAATTCTTCTTTGCGGAGCAGGCTTCACTCGCAAGGACGAGGGTCTACTACTAAAAAGGAGTCGTTTCAATAAGTGGCGTTAAGTTGCTTTATCTGCAAGCGGAGTGTCTACTACAAAGAAGATGCAAATTCAAAGAACTGATTTTACAGTGATGAGGAGAGATGAGGAGGGCGGCTGCTCCATGGGTTAAGCATGGTTAAGCTTTATGCTTTAGGATTCCTACTGGATGTTTATATGCCTATCAAATTCATTCCAATTCTAGGAAGTCGTCCATCACCATCAGTGATACCATCATGCTTCAGTTATAGAACCAGCAGTCATAGAAACACCATGAGTCATATAACCATCGATGGTTATTAATCATATTACCACTGCCTGATGGTCAAATTCCATAGCTGAGCTAAGGAGAAGTGCTTGGAATCACCCGACTGGACCAGGTGCTGTATGCTACGATTATCGACATGAGTCGGGCAAATGATAGGAGGAATCAGCAGGTTACCATCGTGAAGTGTGAAGGTGAAGGAAACCCAGTATTTTGATGCCAGATTTGAAGAGGTATGAAACATGTCATTGCCTATAGTGTACAGTAGTGGTTCTTTTTGGCGAAATGTCTTGTAAACTGATTTGATTTTTCACAATCGGATTTGTTTCATGGCATATACTTCAACATGTGTTTGGTTTTTCGTGGATCTGAGACGTGTTGTTCCCTGCAGCAGGTCCAGCTACACCTTTCCCAAGCAGTTAGAACAAGATCAACCAGAGCGAGGATCACTTTCAGCAGAGGCGAAGGGGGTGAAGTTGTGGGAAGTTTTGTGTCGATGGGGTGACGTTGGGAAGCCTTCGCTGCCAGGACCACATTGCCTTTGTTTATGGAGCAACATGGCAGCGTTAAGGGGAGTTCAAAAAGTGGATTCGGAGAAACAAGAATCTGAGAATTGATGTCTGGTGATCACAAGAAATTTCAGAGTCGTTATAGAACTATTATTGGATGTGACATGACGTATTCAGTGTCATCAGATTCACTGGTTGACTTCTCCAAAATGTTGGAGTTGCACCGATTGGCTTCGCCACACCCCCTAAAGCTCCGGCCCGGCAAACTGAGAAAATCGTTGTGCCGCTTGAAGATGTGATTAAAACCTTTCACACAAACCCACACGGGATGAGATGATACTGACTCATAACTTATATCCATACATATATATATATATATACATATCTTACATATATTGTTTATGATTTTGTTTGTACACTACTCCTTGTTTCCAGGCAATTCATTTACCGTGTTGTTTTTTACACCCAACAAGATGCCGAAAAGGGGACCTTCATCATCCCCAACCCTCATCCCCGCTGAGTCCATCTCGGGCGCAAGCTTTCTACCCTTGAGTCAGGGGCAACCGCCCGAAGCATATTGTCCCTTGGCAGTTAGAGGGTTTGCAGAAGCTAAATTGAAACAAGAATATACAAGAACTAAAGACTAAAGACCTCAGGTGGATGTTTTTTGGTGGAAAGAACGATATTATGTAGTATTTCCCAAAAATGGATCTTAAAACTTAGGTATGATTATATACCCTCCAGGGGATTAACATATCCCACCTTGGGAAAAGGAACATCATCTTCAAACTGCCATTTTTGGGGGATATGTTAGTTTCCTGGAGGGTATACATATATATTCATGTCTTGGGAAAGTATTTCAAGTGGTTTTTCACCGAGGCATAGTGCATGCTGTAAGCACGCAGGGTGCACGACACTTTGTCCATCGTACCCGGGTGGGGTGGCCCCAGTTGTGCAGACTGGTCATGGCCCAGGGTGTCTCATGTTAGCACCACTTCAACCTGTGTTTGTTATGTAATTTTTTTATTGAATGCAAAGGAATACCTGTATAATATTCTAATCATGTATGTAGTTGGTATTTGCATGAATCATATGAATCCGGATTACATGCATGGCAATTTTAAAGAGTCCACCGACTTGCCGCACTTAGACGATCAAGCAGATGGTTTGTCCTCAATGGTGTGAAGCTTTCTATTCAGCAATTCCAGAGGTGAGAGGTGGTGGTTGAGCCACGCACGGAAGTGCATGGAAGTGCCAAATGTGCCAAGACAAAACAGCACGAAATGTAGCTACATCGATATTGATGGATATTGCATGATATTTCTGTATGTGTATACACACACATATATGTACGCAGTATGCTTGTAATTCTATACTTTTTGATGGAAATCATTTGGGACACCTTTTGTGCTGTTGCCAAGGTCTCCCCAGTTTGTTTGTTGAGACCCTGGTGCACTACTGCCAATTCTGTTTGCCGAAAGCAACCTTCGTGGGTTATGCAGGACTTCGATTGTGCCAGACTTCAGATTAGCATCTACGGCGCGACGGCCGGGCTCCCATTGCTGTGTAAGAACTGTATCTAGGGGCATACTTAGTACACCTGAAGTATTTTGAAACACTGATGCACAGATGAGCGCAAATGCATATATACATGAAAAACTATAAACACATGCGTAAATATATGATCATATATACATATATGCAGATTATATACATATTATATAGTACATTTATGCATGTGCAGGTTTGTCTGCGCAGGCATGCACCCTCATTTGTCTCAGTCAACCCTTACTAGTCAACACTTATATTACAATTATCACATCCTATAACAATAGGCCCAATAGGCATAGTATAAAACGATGATGATTCTTATGCACATCTTGATTGAAACATCATGGAACACCAACTCTTGATATAAAACAACAAGTATCCGGTTACCAATATATGTACCAAATGCCAAACAAGATCTTCGATGTTCCTCCTTTTTTTTTCAAAATCACCCAGGATTTTTTTCCGCGGAAAAATCATCACCTCAGCAATTTACGAAGGCAATAAATCTGGTGTCGAAGGCCACCAGTACACTTCTCACAGGAGCTGTTCGCAGGGACGGAGTGAAGGATGGTGCCATTTTTTTATAACAAAACAAAAAATAGGCATTGTGAAATGACATGACCATTGTGTTCAAACTTAGAGACTTAGATAAGATGATCAAATACACACACATGTATAATCACAGATTTTTCAATATTCATGTAACAAATAAAATATGTCTACTCTATCCGCGGTACCCATTATCATGATATTGATCTTTTGATAGTTTATGGATTCAGTGCCAAGAGCCTCAGATACACACCGGAGCGGTGTTTGCAACGAAAGCTGTGCAGGAGCAGAAGGCTTGATGTCTGAGGCGCAGAAGTGTTGTTTCGAAGCAGGTGTAACTAAAGACTGCGAAACAAATGCATTCCAAACTCCAACAAAAAAGGCACAATCGGATGCAGGGTTGTGTGCTGAACAATATTGGATGCTTTCTCTCACCAAACAATGAAACATGTGGTTGTTTTGTTCTCTCAACCTCAATCTGACATACCCGCCTGGGAAACTAGCAATATATATCCCCTTACAAAAAATCACTTTTGAAGTCGATGAAAATGTCCTCCCTTTTTCCTTTCGGCTGGGTCCCATGTTTCCCTTGGAGGGTTTGACCGCTGAAGTGCCAGGGGTCCAGCCACGAGGATGATTGGTTCATTGGTCGGGCACATGTGGATGTGACGACCGTTGGGAAGCCTAAACGGTGGCTGGTGGAGTTGGTAATTAGCACCTGAAAATGGATGATTGGAATACAACTTATATACCTTGAAAAGATGTACATTTTTTCAGGTGCGAACTGTTAAGTTTTTTTCGGAGTAGATGATGTGTCAATGCTCAATCCATGTGGCCGTGACAGTGTGAGAAAATTAGTTTCTTTTTCATATGGATTTCCCCCCAAGGATGGCCTACCCAACAAATCCAACAATCAATGCCCAGAAATATGATGGTATGCCATCCTTGCCAATATCAATCAATAGCTGAAAATCAACCAACAGGTATTGATCAGAAAGGTTGCCCGTTCAATACCTGAAAAGATGATCAAAGATTTTGTCGAAGAAGATGAAGCTTCAAGACATTTTGTTGATTCGATTTTGTTGATTTTGGTGGTTTGATAGTAGCATCAGCTTTAAGGAAACATCTTCAACATTTGCAAAGAAATATCTCAAGTGTTTTGAAGGAAAGGCACTTGGACCAAGATCATGGATTTTGATAGCAAAAAAAGGCGCAACATCAAATCAAATCAAATCAAATCAAAGAGGCCATAATTACTTCCCGCATCGTTTGCTGAGGCAGTGAGCGGGTCCATCATTATAGAGGAGGCACCTATTCAAGGTGGTTCCATACCAAAGCAGGAGATTCCCAACGGTTACGTTGAACTTTGGGATGATTTCCAGAATCTTTTTTCACGGACCAAAATGATTTGGAACACAGGTAGGTCCAACGGGGTAAAGTTTATGTAAACCAATGAGAGGTGTTCTTCTACCTTTTTCTGGTGTAAATCTAGGGGGCCCAAAGGTTTTGAGTTTAGACGCACCAAACATCCTGGAGGCACCAAATGTTGACATCAGTAGCCTGTTGTTTCACATATACTTTGGGCATTTTGGGACTGACAACTGCCTCTTTCAGCGGATGTCTTTTTTGGAAGGAACATCCATATTTCATATTTCCATATCTGTCCAAGCATGAAATCTCAGTGTTTCCTATGAATTTCGGTAATGTCGAGGAGCGAGTCACCACGGGTTTCCGTATCCAACCTGCAGTGGCATTTGAGGCGAGAAACTGACATTTGGCATTGGTATCTACCGTAGATTTGTTGGCAGTGTTACACACACATATACATATACGTACATATATAAGATAATGTATACAAGCTGATAATGTAACGATGTGAGAACACTTTCCTTTCTCAAATGATATTGCAATTTTGTGATGTAATTAGTTTGTTTGTTCAACCAATTATAAATTGCTATATCGTTACATTTTGGTGGAAGATGGTGACAACAATGCTATATCTTCGTTTTGGATGATGGCGGTTTTTCTGGTGTTATATCAGCATCATGAATCATCGCTGAAAAGCAACACAGGTGATGGTGGAAAGGCGGTTGCGTCCGCGTAGGGGTGCCAAGTGCTGATGTTTATTGTTTATTGATAGGATCCATGGGACGATTCTATAATTTACCTGCGTTGATCCCATAAAAATCAACGAAATGTGGGTAGATATATCATATAAAGAATCCTATGGGGCTCTATGGGTTAGCATGTTTTGGAAGATGGTGATGGCTTAAAAAAAAAGGTGTCAGGCCATCATCGGAGCTTGTGATTGTCGGCAAGATTGAAGTTATGTCAGGTTATGTGATGGAACTTGCACTTGCCAAATAGATGGAACCAAGAGGATGGAACCAAAAATAGATGGAACCAAATAGATGGAACCAAAATGAACCAAATACTTGCTTCACCAATCTAGTCCCCTTTGGAAGCACCCCTGATCCATCGTGACCGATGTGTTTTTTTTTGAAGCTGCCAGGTTTCAACATCGACTCTGGTCATGGGGTGAAGATGATTCCCAGGCACATCGCCAGGGTCACGCCATGGTAACGTAACCTGTTGGGTGACGTATCTGGTGTCATGGCCAAGGCGACACCATCAATTGACACGAAGCACCGATCCTATCCAGATGAGTTTGCTGGGGAGCTTGAGTTTAGTGGGCTGAAAAAGGTGGCTGATTTGAGTGTTTTTTTTGGAGACCGAAAGAACCAGAGTAAACCCCAATTGCAGTGATACTTTGCATCTACCACCCAGGATGCCAGCGGCAAATCAGGGTTAGGATCGGGATTCCCGATCGGAAAAATCATGTTTTGCTCGTCATTCCTGGTGGTGACGAGCCAGCAACAATCCTGGGTGGGGGATGGTGGGGGTGAACCCAAGCAATGAGCAACGACAAGAAACATCCTGCGAAATGCCAAGGCCCATCATTGATAATGGGCAACAGTCCATGCTGTCAGCAGCAGATTTGGAAATGGAGAGGGCAGCACAGGACTGTTGGCGAAAAAAAACACCGACCAGCGTGAATGCACTGGGAAATTGATTGTTTTGCTAGGATTTGTCAAAACACTTCAGATTTTGAAATGATCATGCTGTCCAGATTCATCCAGCATATTAAATTCAGTTGGTTCTTGGCAAATTCCTAAGGAAATATGACCAACTGAAGGGAAAATCCTTGTTATGCCTAATTAAATCGTATTAAATAAAATCGTATTTCCTAATGGATACCCTCTAGGGAACTAACATAACCCACCTTGGGAAGTTCGGAAAATCATCTTCAAAATTGACTTTTCAGGAGATAAGATATGTTAGTTTTTAGGAGGGTATAATTCTTTTTAAGACCTCCTTATGAAAAGGATTTCATCGGCGAATCTTTTCGGGCGCAACCGGAGGAAGCCTTGGAGTTGTCAAAAACAGGGCACGGGGGCCTTGGATAAGTGGATGGGATCAGTGGGTCAGTTATAACCCCAATATACCCTCCAGGAAACTAACATGACATGCGAAAATCCCCATTTTCAATTGGAAATACATCGACTCAAATGGTGGATTTTCCATTGTCATTTTAGTTGCGGGGGGGTACACCATTTATCAGTACGCAAAATAACCCATTTAATTACTAAGCATTGATCCTAACTTCCTGGAAAAATCCAAGTGGCAGTTGTTTTTGAAGCTGTGGATGTTTTCTTTTGGTTGCATGTTTTTTTTGTTGGTATGCCATTTTTTTGAAGGGATGTTTTTTGGAATGCTGCTGCTGCTGCTGCTGCTGCTGATGATGATGATGATGATGATGATGATGATGTTTTTTCTTGTGTCGTTGTTTTTTTGCTATGCCCAATTTTTTGAGGGGAAGGAATCATGTCTAAAAGCAGTGGATTCTTTCATCCCAAGATCTGTGGATCATTCTAAAAGGATTTCGGTCAAAGCTCAGGACGCTAGCACTGCGCAAGGTGGGGGTTGACAAAAAAAATCCTCCCGAAGGTCGTGTTGAAACATGAATCTGTTGGAAGCCAACCAATGTCTTTCTTTTTTTTTGGAAGGGTACCTGACAGCCTGAGCTACTTGGGAATCAAATGGATGAAAATGTGACCTTGATCCGCCAGGGTCCCAAGTATGACTGGAGCAAATATCCTTCTAAGGCCGGAGGGGAGGATTTTTCAAGTTTCAACCATGGGGTTGTAGGTGAACCATGGCGAAGCTTGTGTGGATGTATATTCTAGATGAACAAGGCATGTGTTTTGTTGGGAGACGTTGCAGTTGTTGGGGGCATTGTATTGCAGTTTCTTAATGTCATGTGGGGCCATTGGCCTTAGTCGACAACTGATTGTTTGATAAATTCATGGCTGCGGTCACAGCCCTACAGTACAACTTCCATATTTTTCACTGCTTCATGATAAATCATGATATATCACATCATCTTTGCATATTTTTACATATATGTTCTATCTCATCATAATTTCATCAAATTTCATCATTTTTCATCATATTTCACCCACATCCCATCGTTGATTCTTATCCTTTTTTAGCTGCTTTCTTCACTTCTCCAGGAAGAGGAGGATGATCCTTTCGCAGAGAAACCCTTGGAGCAACTCTTGCAGGTTCGGTGTCCGAAGCTGGAGATTTTTGTTCCATGAAAACCTGGGGAAATTTGCCCCCCGTGATTTTTTTTTGGGGCGGTTTGTTTCACAACCAAAAACTCCGTGGATATGGTGGAGTTTTTGTGGGTGGATATGGTGGAGTTGTTTTTGTTTGGTGGTGCCTGGTTCCCCCATCTCTGAATTTTGAGAATCTCCCATTTTCTTTGTGCTGGTTCCGACCTCAAGGCCGCCATGAGAATGGAACATGACCCTCATCCAGTCAAAAGAAGATAGATTTTTTGGTATAGCATATGGCCACACCTGCAAAAAGTAACGTTGTGATGTATGAACAGGTACTAACTAACATATATGCACATATTGAAATAATATGCAAAATCATAACAGAACACGTATAAATTCATGAGATAAAACATCCGCATAAGCATGATTGCATTGGACACATGTGGTGCATGTTCACAAGTCTACGACTAACTACTTGGTACACGGTGTGTAGACGGCCGTGGTGTTTTCAATACATGGCTTGAATCTTACTAAGTTTTGAATGAGTATTTCCATTGGTTTTTGGAGTTCAGGCGGCCGCGCGACTTTTTTCAGCGCAATTCCATTGGTATTCACGCTTTGTGAGCGCCATTCTATTGTGTTCTATGACGAAAGTCCGCTTTTTGTGAACGCGGAAACTACTTGCGTTTTGGCATTTTGACTTAGATCTTCAAAATTTTTTGAAGTTCTTTCAGAAAGTCTTGTGGTGTTTTGAGCATTAACCATGTGGCCAAGTTCAAGGAACGTTAACTTTAACATCATTCCCCACCCCACCCCATCATGTTGCGTAGCATCAACCATGC
>DF245203.1:0-19733 GCA_000507305.1 Breviolum minutum Mf 1.05b.01 | reverse complement strand
CGGGCTCCCCTTGTTTTGGGTGAATTTCAACAGAAACGGTATTTTTTATGGGTGTGAATGATAAAGATGATCATTTTTCTCCGGGCTTCATTCCCCACCTGTCAGGTGAGGGTTGTTAGATTTTATGTGAGCTGCATCCCGCTCCTTCTCCTCCTGTTCCTCCTCCTCCTGCTCCTCGTCAGTGTTCTGTGTCGGACCGTCTCGGCCTCCTCCTCCTCCTCCTCGTCAGTGTTCTGTGTCGGACCTCAACCGCGATCCTGTGAGTTCCGTGTTCCGCGCCGGACCTCAACCGTGATCCTGTGAGTTCTGTGTACTGTGCCGGACCTCAACCGCGATCATGTGAGGAGAAATGTCAGAAAGAATGTCACAAAGAATGTCAGAAAATATGTCAGAAAGAATGTCAGAAAGAATATAAAAGAATGTCAGAAAGAATGTCAAAAAGATATGTCAGAAGATTTGCCAGAAGATATGTCAGAAAGACTATCAAAAGATATGTCAGAAAGATATGCCAGAAGATATGTCAGAAAGAATGTCAAAAGATATGTCAGAAGATTTGCCAGAAGATATGTCAGAAAGAATGTCAAAAGATATGTCAGAAGAAATGTCAGAAAGATATGTCAGAAGATATGTCTGAAGGAATGTCAAAAGATATGTCAGAAAGAATGTCAAAAAATATGTCAGAAGAAATGTCAGAAAGAATGTCAAAAGATATGTCAGAAGATATGTCAGAAAGAATGTCAAAAAATATGTCAGAAGAAATGTCAGAAAGAATGTCAAAAGATATGTCAGAAAGAATGTCAGAAGATATGTCAGAAAGAATGTCACAAAGAATGTCAAAAGATATGTCATATGTGTCACAACTTCAGCAACTGTTGTGTTGCAGTGCATGCCACTTCATGTTGTCGACATGGCGAGCATAATGTAGACGTTGCTGTTTTAAAACGTCAGAAAGACATGGAGCACAAGTGACCTGTGCACTCCAATGCCAAACATTCTTTCCATCAGCTGACAGCATTTGTTGAGGTTGGTTTGGTCTTTGATGGTTCCAACGATAATTTTTCTCCCGGTCCATGGAATAAAAGTAGATGACAACCCTCACCTGACAACCCCCACCCGACATGTCATGGTGGGGATCCCTCGAAGTAAAGTTATTTTTTTTGGGTTTCATTTAAGGCCCATCGAAGACGTCCATTTTTTCAACCATTTCGCCAGGTGGGCTTCTATCAACCCAACGAAGGTTCACTCTATTGCTTCAAATGTCCAGCCTCACGAACCACCAAGACCTCGCGCTCAGCATCCTTGATGGATTGCGTTTGTCCACAAGGAAGCTTGAAAACAAGCACAGATTGTGTGGAAACCAGCACCGCAGAAGATTTCATCTCTGAGGTGGAAACCAGCAATGCTTTTGGAATGTTGTATTTCGCGTGGATTCTGCTGCCAACCACTTGGTTTGCAGCTTTTTAAAAAATCAGCAGGTGACCAAATCCCTGAATGAAACAGCCCCTTTGGCTCGGAGAGCCAAAACGCCTCTGGGTTTGAATATATAAACCCGTCAGCACTGAGCCTTTCCTCTTGGGTTTTTGGATAACCCCTGCTCAGCGCTGGTAGTCTGAGTTCACGAGAGCCGTGGAACTGCGTTTTAACATGTTTTAACAATTGCCTGTTGACGTCCAAGAATAGCTGCCTGCTTGAGGCAGAGTTTTGTGGGCACGCTGAAGCGTCGTTGTTCCGCATAGTAAGCAAACTTTCGTGGAATGACGTAGCCCTTTTAAAGGCAGATTTTTGCATGTCTTGCCCAAAGGCTTTGACATGCAGCGGAGGCTTGATTTTTTTTTCACTGCGAAACTTAGGAGTGCCAAATTTTTGGTTGGAATATGGCATGTAGACAATCATCATAGTGTATGCATCATGTTGCAAATTTTCCCCAAAGTCCTTTTTTTGGTTGTCAAATCGGCACCTTTCCAACCAAAAAGTGGTGCAGCCAACGCAGTTTTTTCATGGACACCTGAGCAGGGATCAAAAACCTGGAGTTTATAGAGGTAGTTTTGATACCCAGCAACCAATAAGGATTACAAATGGGCCATTGGTGCAGGAACACGTCGTTAACAAACCATGACTTCATGCCACTGGTGGGGTTTTATTGCTACTGCTCACTTGGGGTTGAGCCCTAATCCATATCCTCAACGCCACCGTTGAAACGATGCCTTTTTGCGGATGTCAGACAGCTTTTTGTGGAAAAAAAACATGCGCCGGCCATGGTGGTGGTGACAGGTGGAATACTCCAAAGGTCCAAAGGTTGAGATATGAAAAAGATATGGACTGGGGGGGCAAGAAAAGAATCTTTATATCCTCTCCATTGAAAGGATCATAGGATGGGATGAAGAGTTTTTCTTTTTCTTTCGTCCAAGTTCATGCGTTCATGGGTGGTTGAAAAATTCACGAATATCTCCAACTAAATTTCGCCTCGCGATGCCCCCGAAACGGCCGAAACGAAGAAGTTTCCGGACTTTTTTTGTATTTCTTTTTTGGAGCGGGGCCCCGAGTATTGTTCGCAAGTTTTGTTGCTTCAAGGGCACTTGAAGGTTACATATATAATATAAAGTAATATGTGTATGTATATATATATATTTGTATGTACATATATATATATATATATATTAATATGTACACATGATATGTCATAATAAATCCTCCGCAGGACATTTTGTCTCCAGAATCGCCTTCGGAAACCTTGACCTGTCCTCCCTGTGAACAAAAAACAACCATGGCAATGAAGACCTCGTTGAATGTGCTTGCCGTCCTGGTGATTTGCTTTCCAGGTCAGGGTGGAACAGAAATGACAAGATTTTTCGAATCTTTAAAACGAGGCCTACTGTTGATGGAAGAAATCCAGCACCAGTTGATATGGTAAATATCGCTAAGAGACCCCAATCCCGCGTACCTTCTTGTAGAGGAATATGCCCACGAGGACAAGTTTCAAAACTAAATAGAACTAAATATACGTACTGTAATTATAAAAACTAATTCTACTTGGTGGCTTTACCTATTTATACTTGGCGGCTCACGGTAGTTAGTAACTAAAGTTTGGTTATAACCAAAACTAACCTCATTACACTTACTAACTAGTTACCAACTACCATGATCCACCAAATATCTATACATGTTATCTCTATGCATGGACTTTGTCTAAAATTCACTACACTGTCATGTCAACTCACCCTTTGCCAGCCCTCTTTTCCTGCATCAGTCCCCATACCACCTGAGAAACAGAAAACACCATGGAATTTGTGGTTATGTAGCACCTATACTTGACCAAAAAGGGGTACGTACCAGAGGGGTCTCTTACCTAAATATCCTATTATTTACAAGGTTTCATGCATGTTGGGTGGTGCAGGATTTCTTCCATCAACGGTATTTTTACAATTCCTTAGAAAAGAAGGATCTTTTAAGTAGATGACGAGATTTGTGGGGAATATTTGTTTTTTTTGAAAGCAAGATATCAGTCCAAAACGACTTCTTGACTTTGAATTTGATGTTTACCGCATGTTTTCTGGAGATGATTTCATGGCTGCAATATAGTAGCATTTGTTTTTCACGGAGAAGGGTTCTACCCTTCAAACACTTCTATATATGTTAGATATAATTAGTTATGTATATAATTATTCATAGTTCCATGATGCACGGACCTAACAGCATCACAATTGAACAGCCTTTCGACTATCCGAGGAATGGTGCAGTCTTGAAGCAAAAGCAGTCTAGATCCACAAATTGTTTCCATGTCAACAACCGGGTGTTGTGGCAAAACATAAGTTAGAGTTTGGGGATGTAAATCTAGTGGGACGTGCTTTGAAAATCTATCAGCTATCATAAAACCACCAGCTTCGGAATCGGGCGTGGTTCCACTAGAAAGAGCCCCAGAATTGGTGGGTGATTTTCTTTGCTATGTAGAGGGATCCTGGGACAGGGATACCCCCCTCCATCATGGAGATTTTAACACTGATGGCTCAAAGCATCGCTTTGAAAGAAGCCCTCCCCACCCTCAGATGATATGAGCGGTGATCATTTCACCCTGGTTGGTTGTTTTATATAGGGCCTTCCACTACACCCAGTTTATATGGGAATTATTTTTTGGAGCCACTCTCCGAATCCCTGTTAAGAGGGAAAATGGAGGTTTTTGTTGGGGTGGTGGGCCACAGCCCCCTAGCTGTTTAACTCCCCCCTCCCCCCCTTAGTTGGAGCCCTTTAAAAGGGGGATTGGGATCCATTGCTGCCAGGCTCAGGAGCATCAACGGCGACGGAGTGAAACTTGGCCATGGAGAAACATATTTGTTTTTTTTTTTTTAAGGGACCGAGAATGGAACATGCCCACGGGATTTTCGAATTATTTCTTCCAGGTCAAATGAATCAGGTTTGATTTTTCAAAGTTCGCAACTTCCTACAAGTCTCAAGATCCAAGATTAGAACACTTCTATTTTTATTTCCCAGCAGAGCTGATCCACCTTAAAATAGCTCGAGTGACATCATGAAGGATATTTGATGAAGCAGGTGACTGGATCAAATGTCCATCCACAGGTGATGCATCAGATTGATCCTTGGGTAGTGGTTTCAAAAATTTTTATTTTCACCCCTAAAATTGTGGAAGATTCAAAGGGTTTGGTTCAACCACCAACTAGATCCCCTTCTAAGGTACCGAAGGCTATGGTTTGGTCGATGCTCGTGGTTCCCTTGTGCTGTTACGTACGGAAGCTGTGGCTTGCACAGTATGTCCTATGGGAACTGCCTCGCAAGAACGACATGATGGGCAGGGCAAAACCTTTGTTTGTGAACAATGCCAACCTGGCTCGATACAAATGAGCCTTTGATTTGAGTCGGTGATATGAGAAAACTTACGTAGGCTGGGAAAATTTCACAAAGGAAATGTATATATATATATATCGATGTAGATGTGTTTGGTGAAAAAAGGAGGGGGATTTCCAGACCAGTCTATGTTTTTGATCACTGTAAGGTATGTCCTTCTTTTTGACTGTCTGTTTGGGAAGCTACTCTTGTTTTTCTCAAAGAAGCTAAGAAGCACTCCAGAGCCGGACTATGTTTGGCAAATCATGGAAAATACCACCTTTTGGCAGGTTCAGGCTGGAACGCGTTGTATCAACTATCGGTTTTGCACCCATGTTCAGGGTTTCAGACCTTCCAACAACTTCTAAGTGGTTGTGATGTCCTGTGCAGTGCTGAGAGTCTTCCAACAATGAAAAGCACTTGTATCCATCTATCTGGTCAAATTATAGTGACCTCACACGACCTCGCGAAAAAGTGTGGTGGTTTAATCAGGGAAATCCCTGTATTTCAGGGAAATCTAGATTGGTGAAATATTATAATTTGGCCAGATCTATAGGAGAAGTGAAGTGTATGAAGTTCATCAAGTCCTCCAAAAGACATCACTTCCATATAAGAGGTGGTCTCAAACATGTTGGTATTTTTTCGCTGGGGGCAGATGATCCAATTTGACTCATACTTCTAAAATCAGTTCAAAGCAACATCTCGTCACTTTTTTTCGGATCTTCTTTCTTACTGGCTTGCGGCATTGTCCACTAGTCACACCCCTTGATTTGTGAGCACAAATTTCTACCTCCTTTCAAGACGGCCACGAGATATGTTTCCTTCCACAAGATGATGCATGATGTACACCTTTGAGGTTGATGACACATGAAACTTCGAAGAAACACAAAAACATTTTGGAACAAACACCGCGGAAAGCGCCTAACCCCACCGTGTTTTCGACAAGGACCACCTTTTCGACGACGTGCATGAAGTGCCCGAAGGGTACTGCTACAAGCCAAATTGGTGGCACGGAGTGTTTTCCATGCCAGGCAGGAATGTTTTGGTTGAGATGTTTTTTGAAAAAGCGTTGGAACCAGTTGCCTCGTGCAAGTTTTCACAGTCGATCTTTTTTTTTTGGGTGAATTTCAACAGAAACGGTATTGTTTATGGGTGTGAATGATAAAGATGATCATTTTTCTCCGGGCTTCATTTTTTGTTGGGCTTCATTTAAGGCCCATCAAAGACGTCCATTTTTTCAACCATTTCGCCAGGTGGGCTTCTATCAACCCACTGAAGGTTCACCCTTTTGCCTCAAATGTCCAGCCTCACGAACCACCAAGACCTCGCGCTCAGCATCCTTGATGGATTGCATTTGTCCACAAGGAAGCCTGAGAACTTCCACAGATTGTGTGGAAGCCAGCACCACAGAAGATTTCATCTCTGAGGTGGAAACCAGCAATGCTTATGGAATGTTGTATTTCGCGTGGATTCTGCTGCCAACCACTTGGTTTGCAGCTTTTTAAAAATCGTGGGTGACCAAATCCCTGAACGAAACCAGTCTACAGTGTGCGCCAATAGGCTCGGAGAGCCTTCCCTTGGGTTTGGATAACCCGTCAGCGCTGGTAGTCTGAGTTCACGAATGCGTGAAAACGTGTTTATTTAACTATTGACTGTTGACGTCCAAGAATAGCTGCCTGCTTGCGGCAGATTTTTGTGGGCAACATAAGCGTCATTGTTCGCTGTGAAGCATAGTGGCGAAATGACGTAGCCCTTTCGGCAGTTTTTGCATGTCTTGCCCAAAGGCTTTGACATGTTGCGGAGGCTTGAACTTTTTTTTTCACTGCGAAACTTAGGAGTGCCAAATTTTTGGTTGGAAGATGGCATGTAGACAATCATCATAGTGTATGTCCTTTTGTTTGTTGTCAAATGGGCACCTTTCCAACCAAAAAGTGGTGCAGCCAACGCAGTTTCTTCATGGACACCTGAGCAGGGATCAAAAACCTGGAGTTTATAGAGGTAGTTTTGATACCCAGCAACCAATAAGGATTACATAAGAGCCATTGGTGCAGGAACCTGTCATTAACAAACCATGACTTCATGCCACTGGTGGGGTTTTGATTGCCACTGCTCACTTGGGGTTGAGCCCTAATCCATATCCTCAACGCCACCGTTGAAACGATGCCTTTTTGCGGATGTCAGACAGCCCTTTGTGAAAAAAAACATGCGGGTGGCCATGGGGGTGGTGACAGGTGGAAACCTCCAAAGGTTGAGATATGAAAAAGATATGGACTGGGGGGGCAAGAAAAGAATCTACCAGGTGATTCAAGCAGCCGTGACCTTTTTATCCCCTAATTGGAGGTCACGTTTTGACCCCTTGATTCGGTTAATTACTTATATAACCATCCCAAAAAAAGGTCACAAGATGAATGAATCACCGGGAAAAAAATCCTCTCCATTGAATCCGGATCATGAAAATAGCCCATTTTCAGAAACACCATTATTTTCATAGGATGGGATGAAGAGTTTTTCTTTCTTTCGTGGCGGCCATTCTATTTTGGCAACCAGATCCAGGATGAAAACTTTGACTTGCATGAACTCCAAAAAAGGAGTTGAGTAACAATTGAAAACGTGAAAACAACTGTGACTGCAGGTAGGCCGTTCCCGGGACGTGCATTTTTTTTTTGAACTTCTATGTTTACCAAAACAGGAATGCGATGAAAGGATCTTTTCATGCCATGCCATGCAGCGACCCAATATTGCAACCAGCGACCCGTTGCTAACGGATGCTCCCTTTCCCAGTCACCATCAGGACTATGTTACATTTTTAGTAAAGGGCATCCCAACCTAAACCTTTATTTGCTTGGCGGGGCCACACGCAAGTGATATCTGACTAGTGATATTGGGGAAGGGATGAGACATTTCTCCGGATAGGTAAATTGGGAGCCTTTTTAGAGGTTCAGAATCTTCCAACTCATCATGTAGATTTTGGACGATGGGTTTTCCAGCAGCGAAGTATGTATTTTCCCTGAAAAAAGGAGCTAGTTTGAGCTGCAGCAAACCCTAGAAATATCATTTTAGTCAATGATTTCCTTTCTAGCCCAACTTCCAACAAAAAAAGTTGAAACTGAAAATTGTAGAGAGCTTTTCCTTGGGTGATGTGGCAAAATGCTATCTCAAGAGCTGCGGGGTTTTGACGAAGGAGTTGATCAGGTCACCAAGAGTGGATCATGTTACGCTTACATACATCCCCCTGAGAATGCACGATTTTTTGGAGCCTCAAAAATCAATCCTTTTTGAAAAAGGAAAATCATCTTCCAACCAAACATCTCCATGACTTTGGGGTTTGTTAAGTTTCCAGGGTGCATATATGTTTATGTGTAGCTCTAGATCTCTCAAGCGTAGCGAAAGAAGTCGAAGATGTGCAGATGTGATTTGTTGCAATGGTGATTTTGCATAGTGCGAAAAAAAACACCATCCTGAACGAAGCATCGTTTCTTCGAAGCATGTATGGCCTGGCATCTTTAGTTTTTTTTGAGTCTTAGAGTCTTCACCAATCGAAGTTCATCGATCATCAGGAGAAGTTGTTCTTTCCAATGTCTTCTTTACATCTGTCAGGTGTCCCCTTTTCTTGGTTTCAAGACATTTTATGAGTATACCACTTCTCAAAACACACACCATTTTTTGTTCCGCAGTAAAAACACATCTCGTTCAGCCGACATCTGCTTTGTTGGCCTGCAGTGGCAGGGTGTCTTGGTGGTGAAATCATTTTTTTTTCGGGGGTCAAGCTGGTAGAAAAGATAGGGACTTGGGCAGCCGTGAGCCAGGTGATCTTTCTGACAGTCTGAAAGGCCTTAAAAGTTTTGCTTGTTCCTTGTAGAGGTTGATGGACCTAACACAGAGACAAGTCAAGAAGCTTTAGGCTTCATAGTCTTCGTAGCTGAGTATGAGTATATATAAATATACATATAATATATACATATATATATATATATGAGTATGAATCATTTTATGCTTTGCATACCCTTTGTGATTTATATATGATAAAATTTTGTCAGTCTCATTTTGGTGCTTTGATTTCATGGTGTGGTATGTTTGGCGACTTTTTCTCTGAGGCTCAGATCCAGCATGATGTTTATCATCTCAAATCCCCAAGCATCACTACCACGGTAGTGATGGTAGCTAGGTGGTGGTTTCAAATATATTTTTTAATGTTCACCCCGAAAATTGGGGAAGATTCCCATTTTGACTCATATTTTTTTAGATGGGTTGAAACCACCAACCAGGTAGTGATTTGGATCTTTGTTTTACCACATCTCTTCACATATTTCATTTTTGAGAATCTTGAGCAAGATTTTGAATCTCAAGTTGATCCGATGATGAAAAAGGCAATGCCAGGATTGGCAGAGAGGATACGAGGGATATCAATGGATATCGGGGAACATACTTAAGACTTATTTTTTTCAATGGATTTTTCTGAAGGTAAAACGGTATTTATTCCCTAAAGCCGACCAGCAAACGCCATCTTCCAACCCTTGGATTTTCAGAACCTTTGGCTGTTAGTTTCAGGGGGAGGGTAACCCCTTAATTACAAGACAAAGCAGGAGTGATTCTATGCTTGACAAAACCCACCTTTTATACCAGAACCAAACAAAACTATTGATATATTGAGGTTGTTCAGAAATTGTGGTAGATTAGACAACCATTGGGTAGATCCCCAGTGAAATGTACAGTTGATCATTCTTTGAAGTTTATCCAACCAATGGTAATTTTGGGATACCACTGTGGATAACCGGTGATAACCACCAGATACACCCCGGAAGATTCAACGATTTGTAGGTTCCATGAACTCATCTTCCGGGGTGTTGCCCTTTGGACTTACAACTAACTGCCTCAGAGTTGCGGGACCCGGACCCTGGTATACCTGACCCTCAAAGAAATGGACTGGGAATTCTTCCTCAAATTTTTTTCCAACCACCGGAGAGTCGTGAAGAAAACCTGCAAAAATCGAATCGAGTTGTGAATATCGACAGAATTTTCAGGGTTTTTTGCATCCATTTTCAAAGTCTGTAGGCTTTTTTACCCATGAAATAAGGATTCCCCTTTTTTGGGGAGGGTAGGATTTTTCATGGTTTTTTGTTTGAATTGATCGACCTGGTTCATTCAAAAGGCCGTAGAAAAAGGAACTGGGAGCTCCACATGAAGGGTAAACCTGCCAGCTGTGATAATCGTTGTGACCTAGGCCAAGATGGATAAATGGCTATGCTGCTGTGTTTCTTGGCTGATGCTGGAAGTGGCACTGAAGATCTAAGAAGAACCTGTAGAAAAAGAGAACAGGTGAAGATATTGCAACCCTTTGGAGAATACTGATTTTTTAGTTTCCTTTCCTTTTCCATTGTGGGCTGTAGTATAGTACAGTATAGTAGTTCCCCAGAAGTGAATGACTGTCAATGTGAACATGGGTGTCTTGAGCTGGAAATGTACAGCCATACTCTGGTAATCTGACAAGGTAACTGTGCCAAAAAACCCCACCTGAAAGTAACAGCAAGTTCGCACTTGAAAATTGATGGGTTGGTTCAGATGATCCTTCCCTTTTGGGGCGTTTAGACCCCATTTTCAGGGGCAAACTTGCTGTTGGTTTCAGGGTTTTCGTGTCACTAGCACAGCTACCACGACCTTCCAGATCTCCCAGATCTCTGACCGTCACTGGGGCCCTTAAAAACAACACGTTTTTCAACTGTTGAAGGATATGATTCCCAGAAAATGCTGATTCAGTCAACTTTTGAAAAAGACCCACCGTTTTTTTTTCGAAGCGATTGGATTTAATTACCTACCAGGCACCAACCCCAGACTTCAGCCACAGATTTTTTTCGTTGGAGGCATTTGATGTGTAAATCCCACCCTACGGATGGCTCGTTTCACGCAGTCTTGAGGTTGGTAGCGCCTCCAATACAGAAAATGCCGGGGTTTCCTCAGAAAAAAAATCCGCAGAACTTCACAGATACTGCTGCATAGGACCGTGTTAGGATAGTGTTGAGGTCTGAATCATTTTTTTTAAATGATTTTTTTTGCCCCTGAACCCATGCATTTTTGTTGAAATCCGGAACATCATTTTTTCATCAAAACCTCCATTACTTGATGTTGCAGCCCTGAACTTTCCAGGGTGAAAAAAGGCGTTGAAGCAGCAATTTTTTTCGACAACTCCCCCTATGAAAAAAAAATCCCCTCAAGAAAAGATATCCACCAGGAATATCAAGGTTTTTTAGGGAATCTGGCCTGGATTAGAATTCCCGGGAATTCGCGAATCGGCGAGATTGCAATTTGAATCTTTTTGGGATCTTCATGTTTTTTTTTCAGGAAGTTGAATCTATCTATCTATCTATCTATCTATCTATCTATCTATCTATCTATCTATCACAATCTATCCAAATGATTACCGGAAAGGTCAAAATAGATGGCTTGCCGATACCAAAAGGTAGGTTAGTAAAGGGTCCTCATAAACCAATATGTAGGGACTGTGCCATGTACTTTTCAACTACTGTACTTAACTGTTAATGTTGTTGTTGTTTGTTTGTTTGTTTGTTTGTTTGTTTGTTTGTTTGTTGGTTGGTTGGTTGGTTGGTTGGTTGGTTGGTTTGTTGGTTGTTGGTTGTTGGTTGTTGGTTGTTGGTTGTTGGTTGTTGGTTGTTGGTTGGTGGTTGGTGGTTGGTGGTTGGTGGTTGGTGGTTGTTGGTTGTTGGTTGTTGGTTGTTGGTGGTTGGTTGTTGGTTGTTGTTGAGGTGACCTTGGTCCCTGATAACTTGGTGGTGCCGGAGGTGCATGAAGGGATCCGTGAACTGTTTCACCCACGGCTCGGTTGATAGCCCCTGAAAATGGACCCCTGGAAAAGGAGATTGTTATTGGAAACGGGCGAACTGTTAGTTTCAGGGAGGGTATCTCTATTCGGATTTTTTTTTCCCATCTTTTGGAATTGGTACCCTCCTGCGAACTAACATATCCCCCCAAAAAGGCACTTTTGAGTCGATGATTTTCGTTGTCCAAGGTGGGATATATTAGTTATGTATCCAGCCGGTTGTGCATTTAGAAAAACTGTTCGCAGCATTTGTTTGCCTGATTTTTGAGGGGAGACCCTTCAACAGTTTGCCAGACTTCTCTTTTGGTGCTTCTGTGCTTTTCATCCGAAAATGATGCAAAGTTACGCTTTTTCTCCCAAACTTCGGTTTGAATCGATTGAAATGACGGAACGCTGTACGGCTGAAAGCGGTTCGCATCTCCAACGTGTTTTTTTCCATGTTGGCAGTTAAATTGCCATGGCAATTTTTCAACATCCACATTTGCAACATTCGGAAACAAGTTGAAATCTACAAAGATTGGAACTTCCAACGAGGCCTCCAGGAATTTTAACAATCTCCAGCCCTTGGGAAAGGGAAAAATAACTCATCGACTGAGAAGTGCCGGCTGATGGTGGTAGGGGCATATGTATGGATATCTTTATACGTTAATTCGCTAAAAGGGTAGCCACTTTCATTTTGTACCATCCCTTCCCTAAGCCCTAACAGCAAGAACAGCCCCTGAAAATGGGCCGAGGCCAAGGCCCCAAAACTTGGAAGCCGGATCATCTCCCCACCCACCCAATCTTTCAGGTGCTTGGAACTTTGGCTGTTTTTCTTTTCAGGGAGTACCCGTACGTATACTCCCCTCCCCCCCCAAAAAAAACCACCACCCGAAATTGTGTGAAATTCATCCCTGAAATTTCGGAGGAAAACCTCCAAGCATTTCTCCTTCAAGGATCCAAGTTGAAGCTTCGTCGGTTCCTTGGGAGTTGCGGTTCGGAACCGCCAGGCGTCCTCGCTGTATCCTGTGAGCAGTTCGTTCTCGCCGCAATTTCCCAAGGTGCCTAAGGCAAGGTGGCAGGGGGTTGGAGGGTAAACGTTTGGAGCTTGGTGACTCCCAAAAAAAACCCAAAAATGGTAAGACTTAGATGTTACATAGTTTTTGGGGGGTTGTATGTATCCATATTCAAAAAATGTGTAAAGATAGAAGATATGCTACAATACGTAGTTTTTCTAAATAGTCATGGAGTTATTTTTGCCACCTGGAAAGTAGATTTCGCGCAACTCCCCATGTATGTATATCATAGCCCGCTTACAAAGCCAAGCCACCTTTTTGGGGGTTGGCGCCATCTACTTTTCCAGATGGTATACAGATGTATTTTTGTTGATCCCTAGTTCTGAAGGATCAAACGCTTCTTGGAAATCCTCCCGACTCTTGCAGGCGGGTGTCATTGCAGATTTGCCACGGGAGACGGAGCAAAACCCCACGGAGGCGGGAGGGATCGCAGCAGTTGTATTGGATGTTTTGTCAGGGGGGGGGTACCTTTTTCCCCCGGAAAAACGAAGGAATCTGGGTGGTGTTTTTTTAAAGATTTTTTATTTTCACCCCGAAAATCAGGGGAAGATGAACCCATTTTGAGGAATATTTTTCAAATGGGTTGGTTCAACCACCAACTAGGAATGACTGGCTGGTTTCAACCAACGCACCAAGCATTTAGTTTTCGGGGGGGGGGGGTATGTTCTGCATTAAAAGAAACCCAAAGGGTTTTAAGCTCTTTTTTGATGGTTGGAAATTGGACATGTTTATTTTTTTCCAAGATCCCAAAATTATTGTTCTTTTTTTTGGTAATTTTTTGAGAGTCCATCCGTGCAAATGCAGATTTATTTCTAGGTGGCGATTTTGAATATTTTTTAAAAACATTTTCACCCCTTTTTTGGGGAGATGATCCAATTTGACTTGCGCATATTTTTTCAATTGGGTTGGTTCAACCACCAACTATAGATGGAAACTGGATGATTTTCATGTGTTGTTGTCTTTCATGCCGGAGATGACTTGGGGTTTCAAGAGTTCCAATGTGGGGGGGTCTATCCTTGGATCAAATGGGTAGATGTCAAATCATTACCAACAAGATACTCTATAGTTACACAAAGGGGTGGAAATACCCTCCTGGGAACTAACATTTCCCATCAAACATCACTTTTGAAGATAATTTTTCTTTTCCCAAGGTGGGATATGTTTTCTCGTTCCCTGAAGGGTGAGATACACCTTAAAAAAGGCAAAAAGAGCGCTTGTGTAGATTCTAGATTGGTATGGACCGAGTAGTTGGCCCACAAGATCCACAAAAACTCGGGTTTTGGGAGACGAAGAAATTCCAGATGGGACGTCCCAGCCGGGTGCCTTTTTGGGGGTGCCTTGGTAGGGCTTGCGCTCTCCGACTTGGTGAATGGATGTTGATGGATCCAGAGATTCGAGATTCCAATCGTTGATGAAGGGGATGGCCCAAAGATGATATTTCGTTTATCAAGGACTCGTTGGTTTTTCAAGCGGTTTCGCGAATTGATGAATTTTTGCACCGTTCTTGTTGTTGTTGTTGTTGTTCCCGTTGTTGTTGTTGTTGTTCCCGTTGTTGTTCCGTTGTTGTTGTTGTTGTTGTTGTTGTTGTTGTTGTTGTTGTTGTTGTTGTTGTTGTTGTTGTTGTTGTTGTTGTTGTTGTTGTTGTTGTTGTTGTTGACGACGACGACGACGATGACGACGACGACGACGACGACGACGACGACGACGACGACGATGTTGTTGGAATCTTCCTTTGTTCTTTTTCGGCGGGATTGCCCAATCCTTTATCTGGTCTTCTGGGTGTGACTTTACAAAAATCCACTGGAACTCTCAGTGTTGCGATTGGGTTGCTTCAGAGATTCAGCAGCCTTTTTTGGGAATTGTAGCCGGAAGAGCGATCATAGTTTCGCCTTACATGAATGACACGCATGTCATTGTCATGTTCATTCTAGCATGTTGCTGCACGGTCGCAATGCTCCCAACATCTTAGCAAACGTCCGTGCAATTCCCTTTTGGAAGTGTGTTCTTTTCTGGTCGAAAAATGTGAAACCCTCCGTTTGTTTCTCGTGTACATGGCCGGCGGGATATTTGACAAAGTCCCATTGTTAAGATTCCTTCGAATGGAGAGATGACCGTTGTGCATGACCACGGTATCAACCTGGCCGATCCACCTCATTCTGCTCGTTTTTATCTCATGCGCAGGCTGCCAGCAATTTGGACACCGCGCGCTCGGCTGTGTCGGTGGGGGAACCTGTTTCAAACGTCAGCCGGAAGATTGCCACAAGGAGGAAACATCAATCAACATTCAAAACAAGGCGGTNGAAATCCGGCTAAAAGAGTTCAGGTTGGGTACCAGTAGTTTTATCCTACCATGCCAATGCCACTGGCAGTGTCTTCCAATGTTTAGGGTACAGATATTTGTTTATGATATATTGCATGGCATATTACATGATGTATTGCATGATATTCTATTATGCTACATTGAGCTATATTGTGTTATGATATGCTATTTCATTGTTATGTTATTGGTATTGTATAATCATGGATGTAAGCTATAACATGTATATTTACAGGTGAATGTTGCACACATACCCTCCTGGGAACTAACATATCCCCTGAGAAGTCCATTTTGAAGATGATTTTCCTTTTCCCCAGGTGGGATATGTTCATTTCCTGGAGGGTATTTGTCTATATATTCGAACATAAATACGGACAGCCCCCCAAAATGCATGGCATTGCCTTCTTATTCCGCATCATTGTGTCTCAAACCTCGCAAATAAATATATGAGAGCCCTTAATTGGGATGCGCAACCCCAGTTACCCATTCATACAACCAAAGAAGTAGGGATATATATATATATAACTCCTTTTATTACTAGTAGGGACCCAACTAGACGGGGAGTTATTTATGAAATTTTATGATGTTGCCTTTTAATAGGATGTATATATAGTTTACCCTATAAACAATAGGACCAAAAAACCTCGTAAACTCGGCTAGTGAAACCGCCGGATTTGGGAGGGGCTGGAGTTTGCAGATTTTACAGAATTTGCCAAGATCAAAATAGGGAACCCTTGGAAGGATACACCCTGGAAGATTAACGGCATGGTGCACCTACAGCCATCATCCATGGAAAGAAAGGAAGATGATCTGAACCAAACCTCCATTTTTGGACATGTTCCAGCCGTTCATCTTTGATTTGATGAGTGTGTTGGTTCACGTCCTCAAAAATTTGGGGGGCTTCTGACACCTGGGACCTTGGGGTCCGTGCGTTGTTCAAAAACCGTTGAAAAACCAAGATTTTTGAGGTGCTTTTGGGAGGTTACAACCCTAACCCATTCGCAATTGCCATCACCAATGTGATACATGTATACTTTACCACAATGTTAGGACACGGTCATTGATGTTTTTGACTCACCTGCTGAATGGTTGAAGTGTATATTTCAACTTTTTAGGGAGAATAGTTGCAGCAAAAACAGGTTGTATATACAGTACTTTTCTTCTAGCATGAAGGAAGCAGGTACACTCCGGTAAACTAATATAGCAATGGAACATACTTAACAATGGGGATATTCCATTGCTATGTTAGTTTACCAGAGGGTAGGTTGAGATGTCTTCATAAATTTTTGAGCCGCACTGGCAGGTAAACTCCATGTCTCCAGAAGAAAAGGCCTTGGATTTTTTGACGCAACGGGCAAGCAGTGGGGGTCCTTCCTGCCAATCGAATCGAAGAATCAATGACACGTCCCCACGAAAAGGTGACGTGAAATGATCGATTTTTGAGGATCATATCAAGATATATATATATATATTGATATATGATATATGTATATACCCTCCCTGAAACTAACATAGCACCTGAAAATGGATGGTTGGAAGATGAGTTTTCTTTTGGGATGGCCTATTTTCAGGTGCTATGTTGGTTTTAGGGAGGGTATATATAATACACCTGGGCAAAACTTGACAACCTCAGCCGAGGTCACCCCAAATACCCCTTAAATGATGGGCAAAAAGTAAGGGAATCTTTTGCCCCCAAAAAAATCCACTTTTCAGGGTTAGGAATTATGGTAATTTTCCCACACATTCCAGTGAAAAAGGCATAGGAAAACAGTTGAGTCAAACTCTTTGGACAGATATGAATGCTTGTAGTGCTGGCACACGCTCCTTTTTTTGCAGTGTCACGGTTTCAATAGACAGATCCATTCAAAAAGATGGACATTGCAACAATTCCATGCAAGTTGTGCTTCATATTGACAGAGTCGGTATTTTTGAGACTTCAAATCTGCCATGAGATGATTGATTTCAATGATTAAAACGTTTTCAGCCGTCGAAAACCACTGTTGATTCGCACCGTTTTCCACCGTCGGTGCACCGCCCTGTTTTCCACCGCCGTTTTGGCCTTGAAATTCCAAGCCCAACTCCGACTACTTCGCGCCAACCTGGGCGAAGTAGGAAAGACATGAGATGAACGACGACGATGATCGCGCGATTAGCAGATCCCGCATATCACAGCCGTTCTCAACATCAGATAACATGAAAGAGGTTTGGAAACTCATATGAACATGTAGAGATGCTTTGTTCTTTTAAAGGTCGCGACATTAGATTCCACTAGATGTTGTTCTGACAGCCGTCATTGAAAGGTGGACGTCGCATTTCGGTCCTTTTGAGGTCCGTTGATTCAGATTGCTGGAAACTCGAAGCGGCGCAAGCATGGTTGACCAGCAGGTTTCATGCAACAATCAGCATGTCACTGATTCAAACAGTGTATAAAACACGTCGATGTCCAAATATATAAAAATCAATAGTCAGAATAGATCGAAACTGCATAACATCTCATGTCCAAGAATCATGAACATGAATCACTCTCCAATCTCCAAACCTAAAAACCTCAGACCCATCGCGCCCCAACACAAAGCGGCGGTTCTTCGCAAAGCGTTCGAGCGCTGAGAAAACCGCAGCTTTCAAAGTGGTGTTTTTGGCGCCACTTGGCAGAGGAAGCGAGGGCCAAGAGAGTCGGGAGAGCAAAACCCCACTGGTTTTCCATGGTTTTCCAAGATGATGTTTCATTTTCTCCTGGTGGGCGAATATGAATTGTTATGGAACTATGGAATTCTATACTCATATCATCTACGGAGATCTGCTGTTGTTGTTTGTTTTTTCTTGGTCGTTGTTATTTGCTGGTCGTTGTTGTTGTTGTTGTTGTTGTTGTTGTTGTTGTTGTTGTTGTTGTTGTTGTTGTTGTTGTTGTTGTTGTTGTTGTTGTTGTTGTGTTGGGTTGTTTGTTTTTTTTTCAGTCGCTTAGTATGTGTTATTGGTTGTTCCCTTTTGTTGTTGCTTGTTGGTTGTTGGTTGGTGGTCGTTAGTCGTTGGTTTTTGGTTTTTGGATTGCTAACATATGGTGACACTTTGTGATGCGTGCCAACGAGTCATGAGTTCTCTTGTTGTTCAACCTTCCAAAAAAAAGCACTGGCAGGAGCATCCAACAAGGATACAAAATGAAACTATGAAACTGAAAACAACAAGGATGCCTGACATTCCATTTGCATTCCAATTTCATACCAAGCTTTTCTGTCCCAACCGCTGTGCCGTTTGATGCATTTTGGGCAAACTTTTTCGGAAACAACTCACATCACCTTGGTTATTTGTTGTGTGTAGCCATAGGATCCATGGGACTGGTATATTTGCCTACATTTACCATAGAAATCAACCATTCATGTAGGTAAATGTACCAGTCCCATGGATCCTCTGGGATGGGGAATCAACAACTACCCAGTTGAGCTGAACCAACCAGGGGATCTCGTCATGGAAATACAAGGATCTCTATGTCCAACCATGGATATATATATATATATATATACATATGGATGCCTTTAAGGATCTCTATTGACCAACCACTTATAAGTTATACAAAGGGATTATAGGATTCGCCACTTTGAGGATAGTTGCCTATGTCACATTATGTCTACGTATAATGACCGGTCACCCACTTTTTTGAAGGGATTTAAAAAATAGGGCCGTTATGATCAGGATCCCTATTGACCAACCATCTACTTGGTGGTTTCAAATATGTTTTATTTTCACCCTTAGCTCTGGAAATGATCCAATTTGACGAGCATATTTTTTCAATTGGGTTGATTGAAACCACCAACTGGACCATGATTTCAACCCACTTCTTTGAAGGGACTCAAAAAAAAGGGCCGTTATGATCAGGATCCCTATTGACCAACCATGATTTCATGGTCTGCTGCTTCATGTCACTCCGTTTTGGTTGCCGTTGAACATCGCTCTGTTTCCCAAAGGATTCGAGCCGATGGACTCCTCAATGGAGGCAAATCTGCAGGCGAATCAATCTGGAGGAGTTGGATTCGATGGCGATGGTCCGTGTGTGTTTTTGCATTTTTGGGAAAACACACACACACACACCCTTTAAAGGTAGGTAGGTATATACCAAAATTATTGAAACCTGTCATCCCCCAACTCACTAAACAAAAAAAGGTAATTTTTAAAACAGTTGTTGAAACGTGAGGTACATTTTTCGTGGGAAACTGATGGATTTTTGTTGGGAAACTTTAGCCATGAAACAGACATGAGAAAAAACCTTCGTTTTGCAGCCATGCATTGAGTTTCTGCGTAGAAATTTCTGATGTGATTCCAGCGAAAAAAAAACAGTAACGGGAATACTTGCGAAAACACGAAACCTGAAAATCACTTGCCCCTGGAAAGGAAAATCAACTACAAAGGCTCCTCAAATCAATTTCATGGCACCAAGAATCATCCCCTCCTACCGTTACCATCCCTTACAATTGAGTTTTTTTGGCAGGAGAAACACTTGATGGTTGGGAGAATGTGACCATTAGGACTTGATGACAAAGCGATTTCTCCTATGTGTTTTTCGTCGAAAAGTGAATCACTCTTAGTGGCAGCGTGGCCACGTGAGGGGTGACTTTGGACCAACTGAAGTGAGCAGTAAAAGAAAACCTTGACTTTTTGAGTTAGGGGGTTCCACTCCCACTTGTTTATGGATTTGATTATA